>PVJI01004329.1:0-110101 GCA_004026765.1 Micronycteris hirsuta
GTCTTTCCCTTATTAGGGTTAGTTTCATTCTATTCTGGATAGATCCTTTTCCTGAAGCTAACCATCTTGAAAACATAGGCAACTGAATACTGAGAATATTAAGTGAGAGTAAGTGGCTGAATCAGAGTATTTCTATTGCTAAAAATCAACCAACCAACAAAAAAGAGTATTGTTGGTAATACTCCAGTAATCAGTGTACAAAAACTAACAGCATCAATCTATAAGCTCAGGTATTTCCAGGCTATGGTTTATTCATTATTCTATAATTCATTATTCTACATCTAGAGCAGTGCTGGCCCAGAGAACTTTCTGAGGTGAC
The DNA here is from genome assembly GCA_004026765.1 of Micronycteris hirsuta. NCBI lineage: Eukaryota > Metazoa > Chordata > Mammalia > Chiroptera > Phyllostomidae > Micronycteris > Micronycteris hirsuta. The sequence goes on from PVJI01004329.1 coordinate 320, forward strand.
GGAAATGTCCCACACTGGCACTGTCAAATGTGGTGGACATCTACCCTGGGACAGCACAGACCCTGAGCCCCCATTCTTCCCAGAGGTAGAACACATAATCAATGCTGAGCAAATTCTGTCAAAACAAGGACTTCTCAGTCAGTTCAGGGGACCCACACCCCTTCTTTACGCCCTCAGTTGCACCTAAGGTTTACAAGGTTCCTTGAGAGTCTCTCATTCTCAATCTGCAGCTGTCATTTGCTAAACGTCTGAATCCTTATTTGGTCTTTGGTCATTAGTCTCACAGCCACCGTATCTTCTGGTTGGCTGGGCAACCCATAACTATTATCTGTGACCTCGTAGTATATGTGTGTGCATTTGGGTGTGATGGGTGAATATGCATTTGCTTTAATACTTGAGAATATCCAATTCTGTTACAGATAACAGAAATGGGATGGCAGACTCATGAAATGTGTTAGATACAGATAAGTAAGTTAGTAACTTGTGAGGCACATTAAACAGAGAAAGTAAGAAGGGACCTATGTGTACTGAGGACAGATAGGAAGAAATGGAAGAACGAAGAGACACCTGGTTTTCATGAAGCACTAAGTATACATGGGGCACCAGAGGCACCCAATCTTCATGATACAGTAATACACAGGAGGCATGTGAAGCATTTAATATTCACAAGGTCTTAAATTAGCCAATCATTGGTGATACCCATTCTGGCTCCAGAAATCCTCTGTCAGACAAAATCCACAGCTGCTCATCAGGCCGACTGGCAAGCAAAAGCTCTGACCAGGAGTACACACCCCTGAGTGTCTCCTGTGAAACAAGTGTCTGTGTTGGTCCCAGGCACCTTTCATCTCTTGGGCCTCTTTGCTCAAACCTCATCTTTGGTCCTTGTAGCCACACCATAAGCAGGGAAAGCTGATGGGGCAGGGAGCGGGGTGCCTGTGAGCATCACATGTCCAGATTTTGGGTAATGTGGTCCTTCCACCTTGCTTACACACTTTCCTAAGTATGTTACCTACTCCATCTCTTTCCCTTTGTTTCTTGCTGTGTGTTTTAAATTAATTCAACCAATTGTGAAGCTCTTAATTTGGTCTCTGCCTTTCTGACCCAGCACCTCTGGAGTAGCTTGTCTGGTAGTACACTTAGAGGCCACCATGGCATCAAGGTAATTACCATCATGACTTGGGGTATAATTCAAAGATCTTCAACCACTCTCCTGAGTGAATTGGGGAGTGAGGCCCCCTAAGGCTTTATCTGGCTAGGCAGTCTGTCCTTCGTCTACTGTGGATTTTCTACCATGCTAGTGTGGGGAGTTGCTGCAAGATTTTCTACTGTTATGAGTCCCAACTAAGGAGTGAGACACAGCCACCGATTACTCTCAGACCCCCAAATTTATTATAGGGTTCTACCTATCTGACTCCTTTGGAACACCCACCAGTGTCTAGCTTTCTTCCTCCTCCTCACTCAGTTTGAAGGGTCTCTATCTCCTTTAGAAAGTATTTTTTTCCAAATCTGTAGATAAACTCTATGCCTCTAGTCCTTAAGGACCTTGTTTTTGATCCTGATAATCCAGGCTATTGAAACTCAAACAATTCTTATCTGGAACTATTGTTTCTAGTTTCAAAAGTCTACTTTGAATGTCAATGTCTCTTTGCGTTTCTGTCACAGCAACCCTTCTTTGAGGTCACACATGAAACCTCTTTGCCACCCTAATGGAGGGGGGTGCATGGGGATACCTTGATTATTGAGAAAGAAGAAACATACGTTGGCATTTCAAAATGCCGTTCATCCCCATTTATGAAGGACCGCACGTAGAAATAACTGGGGCTTTAATAAAGAAAACCCAAGGGATGCCCGAACCCAGGGTCCAGATGATTTTGCAGGCTGCTCCCCATCTGTGTCTTAGTCCACTCTTATGATTATTTTTATGCAACAGGAAGATGGTCATCGGCAATTCCACGATGACAGAGCCAGTGGAGTGCATGGAGTCCAAAGGGATGCTATGATCTCCCTCTGGTTCTGAGAACCTTTCTCAGCCTCTAATTTTACTTTTAAAGTCTCACAACTTTGTTTCTTCAAGGAATAAAGATAACATTTATTGATTATGTTTCATATTCTGGGCATCACTTTCCAAGGATTTTCCTTTCAATGTAAATTCCCTCTTTCAGGGAAAACCTCTAAAGCCCTCATTATCTAACCCCTAGAACCCATTTCCATCTGTCATAGCCAGATGTGTCATAGCCAGCTGTGACCAAGGCCATGTGAGACTGGAGTTGGGAGAGTGGTCCTGGGGTGGGCACGAGGTAAAGGACCCTGAGAAGGCAGAAGGGGGCAGAAGGTACAAGGGGCACGAGGGGTGGGCTTCCAAATCAAAGTTCGCCTGCTCCACAAAATTTGTCCCCAGGTTGCCCTGAATAAATTGATATGCTAACTAAAATCTCTCTAGCTGCATCAAAGCTGTCCTGAGAAGCAAATCTCTCTGTGCACTGAGGGTACTAGCTGTCTGAGTATAAATATAAAAGTAATGAAGCTCACTACTTTAAAACAATTCCTTCAATTTGGTTTTCTCTATGAGTCCAATTTATAGAGTTCTGACATCATTTTAATGCTTAGAAGTCTAAAATATTGGCAACCAGATGAGAGAAGAAGTATAGGTCACATAAGTAGGGGGGCTTGTGAGCTACAGTGTATATTATACAGAGTGGTCACAAATGATCCATCAGCATGCAGACATTAAAATATCCTATCTATACAATGGAATACTACTCAGCAATGAAAAGGAAGGAATGACAGATATATGCAACCATGTAGATGAATCTCAGAAACTTAGCGAGCAAAAGAAGCTCGATGCAAAAGAATATACACTGTATGATTCTGTTTATATGATGTTTTTGAACTGGCAAAAGTCACCTAAGGTGAAAACAGACTGGGTGGTGATTGCCTCAGTAGGAGCGAGGGGTCTAAGGGAACTTTCCGGGGGACGGAAATGTCCATCTTGATTTGGGTGTTGATTACATGGACATACGCATTTATCAGACTCCTTGAATTGTACACTTCAGATACGTGCATTGCAACATTTAAAAATTATACCACAAAAAAAAAAAATTTCCTAGTCTTCTGTTGGTCAGTCTTACATCAGAGCTGACCAACTGCCTGTGGCTGGCTGGCTGAGGTAGCTGACAACACAGTTGTTGTGTGCGGCGAAACAACGTAAGGGCAAATAATTGCTGTACATTGAAAGGCTAACCATTTAGAGATGCCTACAAATCGTGTTATTAATCACTTTATTATGCCATACTTGTCTCAAAATACAGATGATACAAGTACATTCCTCCAACAGTATTTTGGATGTTTGACTTATCCTGAATATTTTTTATTAAGAAAAGTACAGATCAAATTAATCTTCACTTCACTCATGTGAAGTCTTCAAATGGCTTGCTTTTCCCTATCCTACACCCCATGAATTCCTTTTCTTCTGGGAAAAACTAAATTTAAAGAAAAGCAGCTCAGCTCTGCCCCTGTAGTGTACTTATTTACACCTGTATGTTGCTGCCTAACGCCCAGTAGTGGAGGCTCTTGTCTATCAGTCTGTTGACTGCTAATGATTATGAAGATTTTATCAGGCTTCCCTCCACTCAGCCCACTTTTTTATGCATGCAGTGCTCTGTGGCCCCCTCTTAGAGGGACTGATATCTCCTGGAAAACTGAGCTGAAAGGCTGAAGCAATTCTGAAAAACCTATAGCATACTTTCTCATCCTGATAATTCTCCTATTCTTGTTGAAAATAACAGTCATGATTATTTTCATTATTCATCTGCTCCCATTTTATTTTTTTATTTTTTATTTTTAAAGATTTTATTTATTTATTTTTTTAGAGGGAGGGGAAGGGAGGAAGGAAGAGAGGGAGAGAAACAGCAATATATGGTTGCCTCTCACACGGCCCTCACTGGGGACCTGGCCTGCAACCCAGGCATGTGCCCTGACTGGGAATCTAACCGGGACCCTTTGGTTCCCAGCCGGCGCTCAATCCACTGAGCTACACCAGCTAGGGCCCATTTTATTTTTTAAATTAAATTAATTGGGATGACCTGGGTTAATAAGATTATATAGGTTTCAAGTATACAATTCTATGATACATGGTCTCTATAATGCATTGTGTGCCCACCACCCAAATTCTAATCATATTCCATCACCATATATTTGGCCATTATTTCTTTCCTGAAGTCATAATCCTCTCCTTGAGCCATCTCCGTCGGTTGCTATGGAAATGATTATTTTTCCACAAACATAAAACTACCCTAAAGAATAAGGAGTGAAGAATAAGCAGCAAAGGCAAATGAACTCTTGGAAAACCAAACCGAAACAAAACAAAAAACAAAAATTAAGTGCTGCCAAAGCCACAATAAGACTAAAAGATGTTAAAACTGTGTGAGAAGCTGTCCTGAGTTTTTCATGAAGTGATCATTTACCTTGACACCTTCTCAAGTGATTATTAGAGCCATTGATGGAGAATTTATGGCTTGAACATCTTTATGGGGACAAATACCTGCATTAGTTAAAGTCTGCCCAAAGTTCTGAACCTAGAGGTTCAAAGAACTAATGATTTGATATTAATAATAATCATTTAATTTTTTTCTACCCATTATACTCCAAAAATATTCTTATAACTCTACCTTATAAACTCAGCCATTTAAATTCCTGTGCAGTCAAATCAAAACTAATTTTGTTTTACATTTTCTTTTGTTTTCACTACACTTACTCTTTTCCAGATTTCTGAATCATCTTAATATGTATAATTTTAAAATTATATTTAAGAAACTATCCTGGCTCTTATAGTTGAATAAATATGTTGTACCAAAATTTTGACACTATAAATAACACTGCTGTAAATATCTTGATAGCAAGTCTTAAAAGAAATGATCTAGAATTAACTCAGAGAAGGTGGGTTTTAGATGAAAGAATATGAGGATTTAACGTAGCTCGCTGCTCTACAAATACATTCTAAGTTCTCATGAAATGTTTTTAAAATGGGTGGACCTCATTATATATACTGAATTTATGGTAGGTAGTATGTATGATGCTCACAAGTAAGGGAAACCAAGACAAGAGGAAGTTCCAAAGAATTCTGGAGAAGAAAGCAAACCCTGTGCTGCAAGTGGGTCTTCCCCTTCCCACGGAATTCTTCCCTCTCACCGAGCTGTGCTGCTCAGCAAGCTCACGAGTCTTGAGAAGGCCCTGAATGAATACATCGTGTTCCTGACTCTGTTTAGTCTATTTAATTTTTGTGTCTTCTCTTCCAAAAATGATTTCAGTCAAATTCTATAGAGACATAAACTACAATAGCATAGAGCCAAATACATTTTTTAAAAGAAGATAATCAGGTCAGAGAGAACATATGAGCAAGCAGATAAAGTGATTCTCCAAATGTATACTTTAGGGTCATATGGAGTTGGAAAAGATGTCATAAAAATGCCACTGAGCTTCTTCAAGGCCAGAGAAAAGAGGGAATAAAAACCAGCACTTGATAAACCAGCTGCCCAAGAGAAATGCCATATTCTGTCACCAACACTGTGTCTTAAGCCCTGACTGGTATAGCTCAGTTGGTTGGGTGATGTCTCATGAGCCAGGAGGCAAAAGGTTGCCAGCTCGATTCTTGGTCAGGGCACATGCCAGGGTAGCTGCCCAGTGCCTGATTGGGGCGCATGTGAGAGACGACGGATCAGCTATCTTTCTCCCCCTCTCTTCTTCCCTCCCTTCCCCTTTCTCTAAAGATAAATAAAATTAAGATTTTATTTATTTAATCTCTATTCATTTTTTCTCTAAAAAATAACCCTGTGTCTTAAGCCCCTTGACCCCCAAGATGTTGCTAAGTCATACTCTCATTTCAGCTGATGTTGCTTTGAAACTTCCCTGTTGTGACAAGTGCTGTTGCTGAAATAGGCTGGATTTATGAAGTGCCTCACACTTGATGACTGAATCCGGATGACTGCCACTAGATGGGTAGCAAAACAGGCATACTGGGGAGAATTTAGGCACAGGTATCCGAGAGCCTAAAAGTGTTTTATCCTATCTGCGTCTGTTTACAAATTCTACTTTTCTGATGATGGAAGTAATATATAATCTACCCTTATTGTAGAAAATGGAAAACTTAATAAAGAAGAAAATAAATATCACAGTGATTCTACTTCAAATAATTTTAAAAAAACTTTCAGGCGTATTTCTTCCCATAGTTATGGTTTTATATGTATACATGTATGTATTTTTTTGTGTGTACGCATATACAAGGTCTGTCCGGAAAAAGTCCAGGCATTGTTAACATAATGAGAATAGTTTGCACAACATCCATGTAACCTAGCAGCTGAGGAGAGTGGACTGGAATGCGCATGTGTGAACAATGACGACTTCACTGTACTAGTCAGTGGGGTGGTAGACGCCATTGAGTGAACATGTGTACTGTGTGGCCATCACATTCAAAATGACTGAGCAAGTAGAGCAACGAATCTGCATCATATTTTGTATTAAGCTTGAACATTCCTCCACAGAAACTTTCTGGGTGCTTCAGAAGGACACAGCTATGGGCAACTGATGACTGGCAGCTTCATCATGACAACGTGCCCACTCATGCATCACATCTCGTGCAGTTTTTTGGTGAAACATCAAATCATCCAGGTGACTCAGCCCCCCTACAGCTCAGATTTGGTGCCCTATGACTTCTGCCTTTTCCCTAAACTAAAATCACCTTCGAATGGGAAGAGATTTCAGGAAAAAATGATGGGGCAGCTGATGGTGATTGGGAGAACTGTGTGAAGTCCCCACGTGCCTAATTTGAGGGGGACTGAGGCATCTTTGTCCTATGTACAATTTTTCTTGTATCTTGTGTCTTCTTCAATAAATGTCTTTACTTTTCGCCCAGCTGGTGTGGCTCAGTGGATTGAGCGCGGCCTGGGAACCAGAGGGTCCCGGTTTGATTCCCAGTTGGGGCACATGCCTGGGTTGCAGGCCAGGTCCCCAGTGAGGACCATGTGAGAGGCAACCATACATTGCTCTTTCTCCCCTCCCTTCTCCTCTCTCTGAAAATAAATAAATAAATTCTTAAAAAAAAAAAGTCTTTACTTTTCATAGTGCACGGATGGATACTTTCTGGACAGCCCTCATATGCGTGTATGTATATGTACGGCTGTGCAGCACACACCCGGGAAACTCTAGACCAAGCAAATGGGAGAGAAGCTGAAAAGGTTCTCTGAAGCCCTTTAGTGTAACTGTTGGGGACTTGGCCTTATCATGGGTGAATTGGGACTTAGGGAAAGACTCCAAGTCCCATCACCTGTGAATAGCTCCTTTTTTCTAAGACTCATCCCTCTGTAACATGGTACAGTATTCTACATGTGGTTCCCACACATTCCTTGTTGGGGTTAACAAAATTATATGTGTGTTTTTTACATTGTGATAAAAATATTTCATCTATTATATATTCCCCTTGCCACTTCTAACATCTATATATTTTTATACGTTTCTTTTACATCTGGATGCTGTACTAAATTCTCTTTTTACTATGAGATGTTTTTTCTGCAGAGGTTTTCTCAGAATAAGATATTTCCTGAAAATAATGATAGTGTTATTGTCTCCTTGTCAACTGACAAGTCTAAAAAACTCAGTAATATCTAGTGATTATTTTTCCAAATGTGAATGGTATGCCAACATTCTTTTTCTCATCACTGATTGTGGTGAATCATAGTTTTCTCACCTATAATTATTATTTTGGTTATCCCTTAATGATACCTAGAGTGACCCTTAGTGGGATTAAAGAAAAATAAGCCAACAGAAAAATGAAGAAAGGTTATCTTTTCTATTAATTCTTACATTTCTAGTCAATCCTTACATTTCTAGTCCTTCTTTCTACGCCCTTTCTGAGGTTCTGTCTTGTAAGTGCATTACTGGAGGACAGGACCTGCTGGAGAGCAGTAACCATGAGCCCTGGAGCGGGCAAAATCTTCCTAAAGTATATAATGTTTTCAAATTTACCACGTATTTCAGTACAACATGTAGACTTTACTCCCAATTTTAAAATGTAACACTGATTTTCCTTTAAACACTTATTTTAAATTAAACACGTGTTTTCCTTTAAATTAAAGGGATGTGTCAGCTGTAAGAAATTAAGGACCTTGAGAAGCACAAATAAAAATAATCCAAATTACTCAGAATTGTCATTTCTCAAACAACATGTTTTTCCTTGGCTTTCCCCAGAAGGAGCCTTAGACGAGGTTGCTGTGCAGGCTGGTTCTTTCGGGAAGTGCTCCCAGGGCACGGGAGCGGAGGGCTGAAGCGAGGAAAATGGGGAAGGAGAGAAGGGCAGCTCAAAGTCGAATTATTGAATTGCTCGCCACTCTGGGCAAGGATTGCTCAAGCTCCCTGGGTACCGTCTGAGCAGAAAAGACGTACAGACTGTGCTTCGGATTGTCCACTCAAGAGATTAAAGAGGCGAGTATTATTGAGCGGTATGTTGGAGCCTGCTTGTCCCAGACTGGCACAGTCTATTGCGTACGTCTTGCCAACGTCGTATCCAGCGGCATCCAGTTGATGGCTTGCCATGGACTGTGGTGGGAGTATTTATAGCATGGAAATTGGTGAATGCTACAAATCAGGGCTCTTTTGACTGAGAACTAGATGTTAAACATTTGCCAGAATACCACTTAAAATCTTCATCCACTGGCTCCCATCACCTCTTGGTCAAGGGTCACCTCTTAGGGCACGAATGCCCTCTTCTTCCAAATCTACACAGACCTCAGAAGGCTGAGAGGGTTTCTGTCGACGACTCACAAAGCTGAGGAAACCTTTTCTCAGAGGCAGCCAAGTGCTGCCAGGCTACAACTGCTCACCTGGTTTCAACAGCAAGGACTGAGGTCAGAGGCTGACGAAGGGGCGGGAGGCCCAAGAAATATCCAGTCCAAGTACGATTCATGTTTAGAAAGTTCTTTTCCCATGTGCGTGCGCACGCCCATTTGCACGCACGCACATGAAACCACAGCTTTGAACTCACCAAAAGGGCATCAGAGCAGCCATCCTCTGTCTCCTCCTCAGCTTTGGTCCCTTGACAATGGTAAACATTTTCCATGTCAACAGACTTGACTTCCCTGGTTGCAAATTGTTAGATAGACCATATTTTACTAATCTTCTGCTGTTGTGCATCGTGCTATTATAGTTATATGATGTGCATGTTTATACATATATTGCACACACATTTATGATAAATTCCTTGAAGTAGAATCACTGGGTCAGAGAGCATGCACATTTTTAAGACTTTTTACCATATTGCGTAGCCCATAATATGTTTATCAACAAAACCCATACCTTATGATATTTGGAAGTCTTTTCTAACTTCATTGTTCTATGATTCTTTCATTCTAATATGGAAGTATCAATGATTCTTGAAGGATTAGCATAAACCACGATAAAGAAGTGGATAGTTTGCTTATGGCTTGATGCCCAATGACCCTCAATAGTACAGACTTTTGAAAACAAAGCCATTTTACTTTAATAAGAGCGGTACCTAAATAAATAATATATTTTTTCCACATTTATGATCCATAAAAACAAACTTGTAGCAACCCAGAGATTGATTTTTTTAGACTTTAAAACTTAAGTAACACATTACCATAACTGCTATTAATCACCAACTTGAAATATGTTATCCTAACATGTCTTTAGACTCAAGAAGGCTTTTGTTTGTAAATCCACCCTACATAGCTATTTCATTTGGAAGAGAGTGTAATGAGGATGACAAATGATTCACTCCTCCTAGAGCAAAGGATTATCATGCTGGAACAACGGGAAAGAGAAATAAAACAAACACACACTGTTGTGATATTTTTGAATTTGAAGTTACTTGACTTTTGAATACTATTCTAATCTATCCTATTTTGTTTTATTCCATTTTTCTTGTCAGAGCTTTAATGGTGAAAAAGAATGTTCGATATCTTACATATGGGCTCTGGTATTTAACAACTGAAGCTATTGTTATAACATTCGAGTCTATTGCTCGGTAAATGATTAGAAAATACAAAGCCGCTGTAAGAAAGCCAATATAAGGTTTTCTGAAAGGCGTCAAATTCAACATCCATCGCAAATTGTTACCGAAGACCTTTTCTGTTCTAGTTGCAGCGCTGGGTGCCAGAGGTGATTCACCGAGCCAGGCAGACACCATCCCTGACCTCACAGAGCTTGCAATGAAAACCTGTACTCCAGTGGAGGTAATGAAATTCATAAACAGGTGCCCAAATTTTTACATGATCTTCCCTTGCCTTCTCCAGTGTTAATCTCTCTGGAATCACTTCCATTTTGAACAATGAAGGGCCTGGTATGGGGCTTAACCTTTAAGAATTTGCCAGATTGAACCCTGACCCACATGCATCCATTTTTATAACAGAAAACAATAAAGAAGTAGCATAAAATTTTAATTGATCTCAACTGTATTCCTAGTCTCTCTCCAGGTGGTTAATATCTCCCTCATTTTTATACATGCCGTGTATACAATATACTGCATTGTCTGAAAGCTCAGCTGTTGGCAAAATAGGTCGGCTGTCCGTGACTGTGGAACCAAAGAGGGCAATGTTGGCTTCCAGGGCGAGCTGGCCCTGGGTAAAGTTGTGAGGGTAACAGCTGCCTGCCATTGATGCCCTCTTCTCTGTATGGCGGCGAGAGGCCTCCTTTCCAACTCGGTACCCAAGCTTTCACACTTGGGCCACCCGTTCCTTACCAAAAGGTTTTCAGTAAGCAATCTGATATTAATGCCTGAAGGGAAATGTAAGTTTCAGCAGAAGACAAAGCTTTAAGTCAAAGAGATAGTGCTAAATAAGTAATTGAAAGTACTGGTGAGCATACAGAATATACTTGGGCAGAACAACAGAAGGGAAAACTAGTAACAAACTTGCCAGGGGATGGGCTCGGGCATCAGGTCTCAGCAGGAAAAGCTCCAATTTAGGATGACAAAACACACGTAGGTTTAAATTCTTTCTGAGTGCCAGTTTCTTGAAGACAAAAGGGGGATGAGGACATGTATTTTATAAGACTTGATTTTTTTGTTCTGTGGATTAAGGATGGTAATGTCTGTGAAGCACATGGACCACTGTAATTGCTCAATAAATACTGGCTGAGGCTGTTATGCTTTTGGAGTCAGATCACAAAAGTTTGTGAATTCTGCATGAGAGCCCTTCCTTCCTCCCTTTTCCCATCAGTACCATGCTGGGATACAACAGGGTTCTTGACTGAACTTGAACTCCAGTAATTTGAAATACTGATGGAAAAACATGGAAGACAGGGTGGGAAGAGCAGACCACTTCCTTTTTTTTGCCTTTCGGTGTATTTTTCTAGAGTAAAACATGGTTTTTATACTTTAGTTTGCATTAGTATCACTCAGGAAATTCCCTTTACATGTTGATTTATTTAGCATATATTAACTGCAAACCTATCAGTGGACCACATATATTTCTTCTTCAGGAAACTCGTTTTTCAATGCTAAGTCTGGGGTCCAGTCCTGAGAGATTCGGATCCAGCAGATCTTGGGCAGGTCTCAGGGAATCTGTATTTTTAAAAAGCACCGAATATCATTCTGAGCCAGAGCTGTGCAAACTTTGAGAAACATCGCTGGAGAAAGTGTGCCTTGATTTTCACGTTGAGAATACACGGTTTTGGAAAAGTCTCTTTAAAGAGCTTTTTGGTAATTCAAAGGAAAAGCGAACCTCCTTTTCATGAATGGAAAGACTGAAGACAATGAAAATGAAATTGATCAGCGAAGTAAAACAAAAGGCCATCTTTATTGCGAGAGAGATGGCACTGCTTTAAGGAAATGCTTCTCTGTCCTTTATATAGCTTTCGACTACTATGAACCTGGACGAGATTTTGCTTCCCAAAGAGCTACCAAATAGTTACGTGTCAGGGGAGCTGGAGCAGGAGTGGGCAGGAGCAGCGGGCCCAGGAAGCCCAGCTTTTCTTCGCAGGTGGGGAGCCAGCAAAGGGGTGGGAACAGAAGTGCCACAATCCAACACTTTTCGTTTTTATGCATGACTCCCTCTAGTGTTACAGCAGACCCAAGGCCCCACGCTTTAGAAAAGGTGCCATTGTCACCTTGAATCCTGATGCATTGTCCTGTTGGCAATAGGAGTGAGACCTTCCTGAAGGTCAGGGCTTCTTGGACGGTCAGCCAGGTCAGCCATCCTGGAGGGTAGAAGACCCTGAAATGTAAAGTCCTCATTCAAGAGCTGAATGGGGCCTGGGCTCTGGGAGAAGAAAACTGGTCTAAGGTGCTCTTGTTGGGGAAGGAGGCAGAACTAGCAGACAGCACTTTGGGGAGGTGCTTCGTACGACTCAGATAAAAGGTTTTTGCTTTGATTTTTCACTTGCTCCTTTTTGTTATTTCCATTCCTTTAGTAAAGATGGGCATGCCTGGCAGGTTTTTTAACTCCCAAATATTGAGCCAATACCATGTTCTAAGATGCAACAGTGAGCTTGGCAGACAAGCATCCTACCTCTATGGGGCTCTCCTTCTAACTTTAAACCCCAAGGTCTGTGGGAAATTAAGAAATGAGCTGGTGTCCAAATTGGACCAGGTTGTATGAGGCAGTTTACAAAAAAGGCCAGCACGCCTTCTGAGCACCTGTCAGGATTTGCTCTGGACCTGGAAATATCTGACCATTTAACCCATCCTGAGGCTGCAACTGATGGTCTGCTCCCCTTCCCCTTGCTGAAAACCCTGTCTCAATCTGGACCAGTTCAGGACAAATTTTTACCAATGCTCTTGAAGACCTTACGTAAGCAGTTTGAACTCGATAAAGTATTTTAAAAGAAATTCTGCTTTTTCCAGCTAAAAACCTTGGCTTCTACTAGAAGTAGAAACTGCCTGATCATTTTTGATGAACACGAGAATTGTTTATAATTAGCAATTACTTTTTTGGCATCCACTGCTCTCTTTCAGCAAGCTCAGATCACTCACCATCTCATTTTAATTTAAGATGAAAATTTTCCATTACAGATGTAATACAGACTCTTATTGAAAATATAGAAAATAAACATAAATAGGGAAAAATTATTGATAGTCTCTTAGAAATAAATCATGATATATTTTTGATGTAGATATTTTATACAGTTGTAATTACATAGTATACATAAAGTTACCTATGCTGGTTTCTTAAAAATCTGATTTAAAAATATCTTCTAACTCTATGAAGTCCACTGCCCAGAGTTATGATCCCTTACCTTAACCTTTGGGTGCATATCCTGATAACTCCTTTGCCATAATTGCAATTATGTTGGATTGAAGATTTATTTATATATGAACATTAGAAGATCCTGTAAGGAAGAAGATATGAAGAGGCTCAATGGCAGACCATTTGTATTACTTGATGGGATGGTACATAGTAGGCATTCAGTAAATAATTGTTGAGTAAATACATGAACATATCTAACAGGCACATTTGAGAGGGAAGACTTCCTTTGTACAGGAAATGGGAGAGTTTAATGGGAAAGACAGCACTCCGAGGGTCTCCAAAAGCACAGTCTCCAATAGGACAGAGCTCCTACATTGCTGCTTGGACTAGCACCTGTTTTGTGGAGCTACATGGTGCTGGAAGAATGAATACGTTTCTCCATAGACAATCTCATCTTCTAGAACTTCTAGAAGACCTACCAGATTTAGGCAGTGGGTTAACGGTTCTTGTTTTCTGCATTGCAAATTTATTTTTAAACATTTTACTTATTTATTTTTAGAGAGAGGGAAAGGGAGGAAGAAAAAAGGGAGAGAAACATCAATGTGTGTTGCCGCTCTGATGTCCCCTACTGAGGACCTGGCCCACAACCCAGGCCTGTGCCCTGACTAGGAATCGAACTGGCAACCCTTTGGTTTCAGAGGCCAGCACTCAATCCATTGAGCCACACCAGCCAGGGCTGTATTGTAAATTTTTGTTTCCTGTGTCTTCATATATATTTTAGTAGGAAGGTGGGCTGTGCTTTTCTAAGATTTCTGCTCAGATTTGCCATTTCAAACTGGACATCGAGTTATACTTTTAATTTACTTAACACTTTGTTGAGAATGAAAAGCTAATCTACAGGCAACTCAGTTCACACCCCAAAGGGCAGGTGAGGGACTATAGGTCTATATGATGTCTGCACTACAGAGTACTTTATTTTATTTTATTTATTTTTAATATTTTATTTATTTATTTTTAGACAGAAGGAGGTAGAAAGAGATGGGGAGAAATATCAATGTGTGGTTGCCTCTCATGTGGCCCTCCTGGGGACCTGGCCTGCAACCCAGACATGTGCCCTGACTGGGAATTGAACTGGTGACCCTTTGGTTTGCAGCCTGCGCTCAATCCACTGAGCTACACCAGCCAGGGCTGTACTACAGAGTATTTTAACAGAGCATTTTGTTATTGCTTCCCAGTACACACAAATACTTTTTAATCATTTATATTGGCCAAACCCATTATTCTTATTTAATGTACATTGGTGAGTTTTTACCATTTTAAAGAGAAGGTGCCTAAATGATTATCTAAAACATTTGGATACGGATTGCACATACGTTTTCTCCATTTAAAAAATGCAAGATGTGAAGGTCAAAAGAAAAATAACGTCCAACCCTACAGAACCAAGTCAAATGTATTTAATTGATTCTTTGGCAATTTAGTGATACGGAGACTTTTTTCCTTCAAAAATATCTAAAATTTCCCTTTTATCTTCCCTGAAGCATGCCAGAATAAATTAGCGACTGCATAATTAATACCCAGGTATTTTGTGATCTTTTGATAATTGGCTCCCCTCTTCGAATCTTATATTTCAGACCAAACGTTCTCAGCCTGTTGATAATGCATTTGGTCTCAGCCGAAGACTTTTCCAGGTCTCAAGCCAGGTTCACATTTTTGCTTTGAAGAGACAAAAATTCCAAACAAATACAGATGGTCAGACCATAAACTTAATTAAAATTTCTACTTTACTGGATGCTACATTAAATATGGCCTTAATGCCAAGAGAAATACATGCAAAATCCATTTATACCCACATCCTGCTGCTCCCACCCAGTATAAAATAACAGAATGCGAAAGCCTGTGTTTGTGTATGTGTGTGCGAGGGCATGTGTGTGTTAACCCAGCTCTCTCTTTCTCGGTTTGGCTGCCACGCGAGTCGTGTTTTGACCAATAAAAGATGGGTTTTAATTAAAATCTGGGATGGGCCAGCTGTACATCTGTTAACTTTTCCTATATAATTCTCAAGTCCTTATTTAGATCCTTTCTGAAGTACTGTGGTTTTCTTTCTCCTTTTTTTTTTTTTTTGCAAATCTGGAACATTTCAATCTTTCCAATTTGGCCCAGAATATTTATTTATTTAGGATTACATGGAGAGAATAATTCATCTCCGGAAGGTTAATAAAGGACATTGATAGGAAGGTGAAATGTGGCTTTCTTATAGAACCTGAAGGGGAGGAAGGGACCTGGCCCTGCCATCTGTCAATGAGGACTCCGTGTCCTGAGAGGACAAGTGAGAATGAATAGCCCAGTTTGGCTAGAAAGTGCCGAGCCCTGTGCAGGCTGGGCAGGGAGGGCTGAGAGGGCCACATCTGACAGGTCCGGTTGGTCCTGTGGCAGGACACGACCTACCGTTTCCACCAAGTGCATTAGGCCCAATTCCCAGAAAGACAAACTGACACTGTGGCCTATGAGCTAGGACTTCATTGGCAAGTGTGATCCCCAAGAGGGGAAAAGACGCAAACCAGGAAAGGAGGTTATGTTCCCAATCGGCCACCACTATGGGTCAACTGGTAGCTCTATCACATAGGAGCTGGAGAGCCTAATGAAATGCATCTCAGGACCCCACTGTGGACTGAATTGTGTCCCCCAATTGAGATGTCCCCCAGTATTTCACAATGTGACTGCCCTGGGTTATACAGACTCTAAAGAAGTGATGAGCCGTGGTTGGTGTGGCTCAGTGGATTGAGTACTGACCTGTGAACCAAGAGGTTGCTGGTTTGATTCTCTGTCAGGGCACATGCCTGGGTTTATCGGGATGGGACCTCATTTGGAGTTGGACAAGAAGCAACCAGTATCAATGTTTCTATCCTTCTCTTTCTCCCTTCCTTCTCCTCTCTCTGAAAATGAATAAATAAAATGAAAAAAGAAGTAATTAAGTCAAAATGAGGTAGAGTGAACCCTAATCCATTCAACTGGTATCCTTTTAAGAAGAGGAAATTCAGACAAAGAGCCACCAGGGATGTGTGCATACATGCACGCAAGAAAGACCATGTGAGCACACAGCAAGAACGTGGCCATCTCCAAGCCAAGGAAAGAGGTCTCAGAAGAAACCAATCCTGCCCACGCCGTGATCGCGGACTTCTAGCCTCCAAAACAGTGAGACAATAAACTTCTGTTGTTTCAGCCACCCAGTCTGCAGTGGTTCGTTACGGCCTCCCTACCGAGTGAATACACTCTCTGACGAGGGAGAAGAAGGGTCAGTTCTCACTGTTGGAAGGCTCACTGCCAGCACATCTGGGCTGCACATGCTCAGGTGTCAAACAGTGCCCTGGAGTCTCACGCATTGGGGTCAACACAGGTGTCCTAGGGCAGCAGGTGCTGGATTTCAGGTGAGACCTTAGTGGGTACCAGATGTAAGAAGTAGGCTGAAACCTGTGTAAGATTGGGCTGCAGGCGATAAAAGATGAGGAAGGGAGTGTGGCTGGAATAAGAGATAGGTAAGGCTGAGAGAAGCTGAAGCAGAGATAAAGTGGTATCTGATCCACAGGGTACTAATGGTATTGATAAAAATAATGATAATGATGAGTGATGATTATTGAGGATGTTCTGTGTGCCTGACACTGGGCTATGCTCTTTACATAAATAATCTCATTATCAATTCTATTTCATAGATGAAGAAACTGAGGCAGGGAGGTTCAGCAACTTGCTCAAGGCCATGATAGCTACTAGCCAGAAACAGAATTCAAATTTAATTGAATCTGGCTCCAAAGCTTTCATTCTCATTCACATCACTCTGCTTTCTTTTGATACTGTGATTAAAATAGTACTTTCTTCCTGGCTGGTGTAGCTCAGTGGATTGAGCGCGGGCTGGGAACCAGAGGGTCCCGGTTCGATTCCCAGTCGGGGCACATGCCTGGGTTGTGAGGGCCAGGTCCCCAGTGAGGGCCATGTGAGAGGCAACCACACATTGCTGTTTCTCTCCTTCTCTGTCTCCCTCCCTTCCCTTCTATTTAAAAATAAATAAATAAAATCTTTAAAAAAAAAAAATAGTACTTTCTTTTTTATTTTTTGTTCCACTTTTTATGCTTTCATTGGTTGAGTCTTGTATGTGCCCTGACCTGGGATTGAACCCACAACCTTGGCATATTGGGACAATGCTCTAATGAACTGAGCTACCCGGCCAGGCCTGAAGCAGTATTTTAGAAAGATAAATTTGAATAGATGTTTTAATCTATTATAATTTCACACACAAGTTATTTCTTTAAGAATATATAGGGTATGCTATGCAGCAGATTACCACAAGCAGGTACATGTGGCAGAGTAATTAAGCAGTCAGACTGCAGAGCCACAGTGTCTAGGTTCAAGTCCCAGCTCTCCTGTTTGCTGGCTGGGTGATTTTAAAGTTACTTCACCTCTCGGTGCCTTATTTCAAGCCTGTGCTTGATAAAAATAACACTTACCTCTTCAAAGTGTTGTGAGGATTAAGTTGTTTAATATATATAAAGTACTTCTTGTACTAGGTGTTTTTTATTATTACAGTGTTTAAAAATACTGACTTCTTCCAGTAACTCTTATCCCCATGAAATTATTGAACATTAAAATGGATCTCAATTTTTGCAACGCTTCTGTTGCAAAAGGGACAGATTTTTCAAAAGCAGTCAAATGTCAGCTGTTAAACATCAGATTGCCGGCATCATAAATGAAGTCACCATTTGGCAAATAATTTCTTGGCAGGAGTGGTTCTCACCAACAGAGAAAATGAAAAAAATTAAATAAAATCCCCAATGTGATTTGTTAAGCATTTCAGACACATGGCTCAGCAATTTTTCCAAGAGCAAAGTTCTTTTCCCCCCATCTGAGGACTCAGAAGGCTGAGCGATGTGGAGGAGATGAACTATTGGGTAAATCCATTTTTTTTTTCCTGTAGCTGTCATTTCTCTGCAGGTGAGGCTGTTTACCAAGGGGAGAAGATGACCGCATTATTCAAACACAGGTGTGGTCTCCAGCTCAGATGCCATAGTTTCTTATCTGATTAATTTCTTGTGGGGAGCTTGGCTGAATGGTTGCAATAGCTGTTCTTCTCTCATTTCCTCTCTTTCAAAGGAAGATAGAGTAAGTTTCCTCATCTGTGAAATGAGGGGGTTGAATCAGACATCCACCAAGGTCCTTTTTGACTCTGACATTCTGTGGCTTCAGATTCTCTTCCTTGGATAATGTTCTTTGTTTTCTAGTGCACTGAACAGGCCCAAACATCTCCACGTGTTTTAGTTCTGGCTGCTAGGAGGGCAAAAGGCAAGGTCTTATACTTCATCAACGCTTTACAATTTATAACATGCCTTCACATTTGCATCCTTCATAAAATCTTCACAGAAACCCCCAAGGAATTTTAGCTGAGGAGAATGAGGCCCAAGGAAACTAAGTGATTTGTTCAAGGTCACACAGCTAGTAGGAAGCAGGGCGTTAAAATGAGTTCTGTTTGTGTGGTGACGGTAGGTATTTGCAGCCTGCCACAGTGCCTTACCACCCCAGAGGACCTGTGACGTTATAAGGAGTCTTCAGTTCCTTCAGAGAATGGTCCAGAGTAGACTGTGTTCATCCTGTCTAGGTCATGTGTTCAACCCTGAACCAATCATTTGCTCAAACCTAGTTACAGCATCTTCCTGAAACTTGGGATGGAACCAGCTCCCCTGAACCAGCTCCAGCTGAAAGTAGGAGATGGAAAATTAGGGGCAGACGTTGGATGAAGGAAGAATAAATGACACACAGAAAAAAATCGGGAAATTCCCATCATACACAGAGAAAGCATGTTTGCAAAAGCATTTTCCCCTTGAACTGATGTCAAACCAAATACTAACTCTAGAGCGGGTGAGGAAACGTCATAATAAAAACTCAATTATTTCCAGTACTGGGATTTCTGGAGACCCATATCTATTTAGTGTGTTTGGGTCAAATGAGACAAGCTCATTTCATGGGATGTGGAATAAAGATTTGGAGCTATCCCCTTCAGATCAGAACAACAGACATTCTTGGACATCTTACGCCCAAGGTGCATGAGGTAAAGAGAGGTCATTAGGTGGCCGTATTTTCTGCTTCATCAACTTGCCCCCACCATCGAGTTTTCTGCCCCCACCATCTAGTTTTCTGCTTCTTGCCCCGTGATCCACAGATTTCACACCTGTGTGACACTATGCTTTTTGGGTGTGCTTCACTCTAGTCCCCTTTGGCTTAGAGAAGCTGCTCAAAGGGTTGTTTTTTAAAAAATTGGTTTTGGATTGTATTTTGTTGACCCAAACTTTCTTCTCCGTTGTCATGGCAACTTTCATATTGCAAGAGTTAGATGTTATTAACCTAGAGGTTTGACAAGCAGATGACTTCCAGACATAGGGACTGATTTATGATTTCTGGACTGGGACACAGGGCTTTTACTGTACTTGAAACTAGTTTACATAATTTGTAAATCATTTCAATTTAAATAAGCTTAACCTCTGGACCAACCATGGAGTGTCTGGTTACATCCCAAGTCCCTTCAAGGTACTGCTACTCAACCAATTTATTTATATTCAAGTTTCAACTAGTAGCAGACTAGTTAGCCCGGAGATGCGGGGGAAGGGAAAGTTGCCTGTCTTATTGCAGTTGTTAGCAAGTTGGATGCTGTTATACTTTTGCCTCCTAACCCATCTTTACTAACCTTTACTAAGGTTGGTAACCCCATTACTAACCCTCCATATCCATGTCTGGCCCATACCTGCTATCTGAGATCCCTAGTCAGAAAAATATAATTGGCAGATCACAATGTGCTCATTGAAAGGCAGGTGTTCCTGTTAAATTTAGGGTTGCTATTTTCAAGACTCTTTGCTTCATATCCTCATTCAAATTTGTCTTTTAATTATTCTACTTTTTAAATGAGAGTCTGTATATTTGGTTTTCGTTTTATTGTTGTTGTTTGTGTTTTTATTGGGAGAAAGACTTACCTGTGGTTCTAGCTCTTGAAACAAAAGGCTGCTTCTTTAAATTGTCATGTAGAAGAAGAATGTATTTTTAACAATTTTATTGAGGTATAATTTGTAGACCATTGAATTCACTCTTTTTCAGCATATAATTTAATGAGTTTTAGCAAATTTGCATAGTTGCACACCATAACCATAATGCTCTTTTAGACCATTTCTGTTACCCCCACCCCTCAGGATCTCAGTACCTGTCTGTACTCACTGCTCCTTCCCACTCCCAGCCCAGGCAACCAGTGAGGACGTCTTGTCCTTCCCTCGCTGGCTTCACTACTAACTCCCGCAACTTCCTTTGGGATTCTTTTTTCCTTTTCCATTTTTATTGATTTGAGAGAGAGAGAGAGAGAAACATTGATTTGCTGTTCCACGTACTTATGCATTTATTGGTTGACTCTTTTATATGCCCTAAGGATTGAACCCACAACCTTGATGTACTGGGACGACAGTCTAATCAACTGAGCTACCCAGCCAGGGCTCCTTTAGGGATTCTTGCATGGCCCATGTTCCAGGCCAAAAAAAAAAAAAAAAAAAAAAAAAAAAAAAAAAAAAAAAGAAATGAAGTGAAATGAAACAAAATAAAATAAAAAAACAACCATTATTTTTTTTTCTGGTCATAAAAGCAAGGCACATTCATTGTGAAACAAATTCAGAATTAAATAAAAGTGTTTTTAAAATATGTCATTAGTGACGGAAATAACCACTGTTAGTATTTTTGGAATGAAATATTTCAGGGTTTTTAAAATTCAGGTGCTTATTGTAGAAAATTTGGGAAATATGGAGAGACACAACACAAATCACTGTCAATCTCAGCGCCCAGCGATAACCCCTGTGTACCAGCCAGCCTTTCAGGGGACACACAGACGGTCTCCAAACCTCCCTGGCATGCAACAACGAGCAATTGTGTCTGGCTCGCAGCTCTGCGGGTCAGCTCGGGAAGCTCTGTTTCAGGCTACAGAACAACTTCAGGTTTGTTCTGCAGGTGCTGTTTTGTGGCTCAGGCTCAGTGGCTACCTGGAACGCCTCTGCTCAGAGGAAGAGTGGAAACATGTGATGCCTCCAAGACCTGGGCTCAGACCTGGCACACTGCCACTTCTGTCCATGCTCCACTGGAGGCCACAAGGCACCCGAAGTCCAGTGGGTGGGGGTGTAGACTCCCTCCATGCTGTTACTGGGGATGGGAATCAATATTTGCTGGATAGGATTTCAGCACACTGATAATATTTTGATGCTTATATTTTCTTTCTTCCTCCTCTATGTAATCGATTTTTATATAAAAATTTATTTATTTTATAAAAATGATTTCCAATAAGCATATGAAAAGATGTCCAGCATCACTAATCATTAGGGAACTGCAAATCAAAAGCACAATGATGTACCACTTCTCACCCATTAGGATGACTATTAATAAAAAACAGAACAAAACAGAAAATAACAAGTGTTGGCAATGATATGGAAAGACTGGGAACCTTGTGAACTGCTGGTGAGAATAAAAACGGTGCAGCAACTGTGGGAAATACTACGGTGGTACCTCCAAAATTAAAAAGAGAATGACTGTGTGATCCAGCAGTTCCACTTCTGGGCATGTACCCCAAAGATTTGAAAGCAGGGACTCGAATCTTTTGTACAATCATGTTCATAGCAGTATTATTCCCAAGAGCCAACAGGCAGAACTGAGTGCCTATTGATGAATGAATGGTAAACAAAATGTGCTATACCCAGTCAGTCAATGGGATATTACTCAGCCATAAAAGGAAGGAAATCCTGACACATGCTACATTATGGATGAAGCCTGAGAACATGATGTTAAGTGAAATAAGCCCAGCACAACAGGACAGATACAGTGTGATTCTGCTTACATAAGGTACCTAGAAAAGTCAAATTCACAGAGACAGCAAGTAGAGTGCTTTCCAGGGGCTGCAGGGAAGGGGGATGGGCAGATGTGGCTTAAGGGGCTTAGAATTTCAGTTGTACGAGAAGAAAATCATCCTGGAGATGGGTGTGGGTGGTGGCTGCGCCGCAATGTGAGTGTAATGCCACAGAACTGTACCCTTAAAAAAGGCCAAAGTGGTAAATTTTACATTATGTATCATTTACCACAAAAATGGTTGCTCTCTTTACATATGGTTTTAATTGCCTTAACATTTCCAAATCAGTGAACATTATTTATAACATTATTTTGAAAGATTGCATAGTTTCTCATAATGCAGATATAACATAATTTGATTTATTACTTTTCTTATTTTTTTGTTTTTGCTTTTGCAAATAATATCTTTGTTCCCATTTCTGATTACTTTTTTTTTTTAAAGATAATTTCCAGGAAAGGAATTATGAGGTCAGTGGAAATGCACATTTAAAAATGTAAATGTAAAAAATCTGCATTCTCATTTCTTCATTCGCTTGCCATTATGGTATGTTACTATTTAAAAAATAATTGTTTTTGGCCAGATGAAAAGGGTTATTCCATAGATGTTTTAATTTGCATTTCAAAGATTAGTAATAAAGTTGAGCATACTTCAAATGTGGCATTTCTTTTTCTCTCTCCCTCCCTCCCATCTTTTCTTTTCTTCCTCCCTCCCTCCCTCCCTTCCTTCCTTTCTCTCTTTCTCTTTCTCTTTCTCTCTTTTCTTTCTTCTTCTCTCTCCTTTTTCCCTCCTTCCCTTCCACCTCCCTCCCTCTCTCCCTCCCTTCCTTCCTTCCTCTCCATGTGTCAACTGGGGCGTTAGCATCGCAAGGGCAGGGCAGTAAAAAATCTGCTCTGGGTGCAGGCGCTATGGGGATGCATGGTCTGTAGACAATTTAAAACTAATGATGAAACCTACTAAAAGTCCATCTGCACCAGCATTATAAAGAGTCAGTGATAAAACTGTCCCCATCTTCCCCAACTTGCTCCTACACCTTCCCCTCTTTCTTATTGGTCTACAAAAATTTTTATATGGTACAGCTATTAAACCTTTGTCTGACACTCATGCTGGCATGCACTGTTTAATTTTGGTGATAGTGTTACAAATTGTTTTGAGTCAGTGATTCACTCATGCGGTGCAAGTTCAGAAAGTACATGGGAAAAGCCTGCCTCCTACCCTTGTCCCCCAGCTGCCTCAGTCAGCTCCTCCCAGGCAGCCACGTCATCAACTTCCTGTGCGTCCTGCCAATAAAGAGTTTATGCAGAAATATTTCCCCCTCTTAATCAAATAGGAGCTTCCTATAATACTGCTCAGTGCCTCGCTTTTTTTTCACTTAATAATTGATATTAGTCCTTTTCATATAAATAATTTAAAAGCTTCCTTTAAAAAAAAGATTGTATTTATTATTTATTTTTAGAGAGAGGGGAAGGGAGGGAGAAAAAGAGGGAGAGAAACATCAACGTGTGGTTGCCTCTCATGCATCTCATACTGGAGACCTGGCCCGCAACCCAGGCATGCGCCCCGACTGGGAATCAAACGGGCAACCCTCTGGTTCACAGGCTGGCGCTCAATCCACTGAGCCACACCAGCCAGGGCAAAAGCTTCCTTTTTTTTCTACATAGTATTCCTTTGTATGAAGGAACCATAACTAATTTTATCATTTCCCTGCTGATGGTTGTGTATCATTTGGTACATGTACCAGTGTATCTGTAGGATAGATTCCCAAGGGTGGATTTTGCATGATGATTTGTGGACTTGTACTTTTGATATTGTTAAATTATTCTTTATATAGGTCTTATCAATTTCACAACCCATAGTAATGTAACAGGGTTTATTTATCATAATCCCTTCACCATAATGTTGCTGTTTACCGGTCTCTTAGTTAAGAAACATATTTTGCTCAACTATTTAAAAGTAAATTGCTAACATGAGCCATGTTACTCCTAAAGAGTTTAGCATGTACTTCCTAAAGATAACACTGTCTGATACAACCATGGCAATGCCATTATTACAACTTCTGAACATTAACAATAATTTCATAACATCATCTAATAACCAGCCCCTCTCCAAAGTTCCCTAGTTGTCCCAAACCTTTTTAAAGATGTTTTACTTTTGGGAAGCAGTTTTAGGTGTAGCTTTACCCGTTGCATTTGACTGATGTGTATCCTTAGTTTCTTCATCTAGAACAATGTATTCATACTTCTCATTCATATTAACTTGTGAGGAGACCAAGCCAACCAATCATCTTGTAGAAAGTTTACCATCCTCAGCACTTGGGCCTGGGTCCTCCAGGTGTCACGCGCACCATTCAGGCTGCAGGGACATATTTCTCCCCACTTCATCCTCAGAACACAGAGTGATTGTGAGCGAATGCGCGGCACAGCTAGGGCTGTGCCTACTGCCAATGACAGAGGCACTGGTTTGTGAGAGGAGGGGAGCGTGGAAGTACTTCATTGGGAGAACAGACAGATTAACTCAGAAAAATCATTCTTCTCAGTGTGAGAGTAAAATATTCTTGCATCATCAAGTATTGTCACTGCGTAGTGCCAAGCATCTGTTTTCTTGGTTCTTTTCATGTTAGAGTTTGAGGTTCTGGAAACCCTCAGAATTCATGTGGTGTTTGTAAGTTGTAAATTTTGCAACATTAAAAAATTTTTATCTATGCATAGAGTATATGCAACTGGATGAATATCAAACACAGAATTTTATTATAAAAATGTTTAATAAGCTTTCAGCAAATTTTCATGAAAATTAAATATAACTTCAGCTTTAAATAAATACTTTTCATTAAAATTTGATGTTTGTTAATAATGAATTGCAGTTGCTTTTTAACAGATCACTTTGAATATTTAGAAGAAAGGCAATAGCTTTGAAAAGTATATTTAAATTTTTATATTTATATAATTTATATTTTTGATAAAACACATTCAAATTTTAGATACTTCTAATGACATTAAAATTTATATTCCTAACTCTTTAAAGATTTTACTTTTATTTTTAGAGAGAGGGGAAGGGAGGGAGAGAGAGGGAGAGGAGGAAATATCAATTGGTTGCCTCTCGCACACCCCCAAATGGGGCCCTGGCCCACAACGCACGTATGTGCCCTGGCTCGAATTGAACCAGCGGCCTTTTGGATTGCAGGCCGGCACTCAGTCCACGCAGCCACATCAGCCAGGGTCATATTTCTAATTCTTCATATTATCGCCGTCTTATAGGACACAATTTATGCCGAATTATTTGTTATAAGAACTTAGTGATTTTACTGAAATGAAGGCCATAAACATGAATTTATCCAAGTAAATATATAATAAAATTACGTATGTCTTTATTTTATTACCACATGACAGTGCATGAACAGAAAACTCACATGTGCGCAATAATAATTAAATTTAGTTGCCCTTGATATTTTTCCAGCTTTCAGCCATCCAAAAGTCTCTGTATAAAAAGTATAGCTTTACACAGATATCCATTACAAAGGCATATTTGTCAAGGTGTGAGAATAAAATGTCCTTTACGAAAGCTGGCAGCTTTATTCACAAGTTTTAATTATTCAGATGGTGGTGTGTGGCTTCCTCGGGCTATTGTGCCTGGGCCTGTGGGTGAGGCGGGCGCATACAACACTCGGGCCTCCCATGGCTGCCCACTCCGTTAGGGTGGTCACCGCGGACCCTCTCCGGGGGGAACACACATTTTCTCTTTGCATTTAGTGAGGAATCTGTAGGGTGAAACTTTTCATCACGCTTTAACATCCATTACGAATCTTTGCCAAATCAGTTATTACTTTGGGGACTAGAAAAAGGTGTTTGTTTTCCAATTCTATTACTGCTTCTACATTTATTGGATGGCATTGTTCCATAGTAAAGAGCTTTCCTTCCTTTCTTGATATCCTTTGCCCATTTTCATTTTTTAAAATTGTATTTTATTGATTATGGTATTATAGTCGTCCCAAGTCCTCCCCACCACCCTGCTTGACCCCCTCCACCCAGCACCCCCCACTTCCCAGGCAATCCCCCCACCATTGTTCATGTCCATGGTCATGCGTATAAGTTCTTTGACTACTCCCTTTCCTATGCTGTACTTTACATCCCCATGGCTATTCTGTAACTACCTATTTGTACTTCTCAATCTGCTCACCTCTATACTCATTCCCCCAGCCATTCCCATCTGGCAACCATCAAAATGCTCTCTGTATCCACGATTCTGTCTCTGTTCTTCTTGTTTGCTTAATTTGTTTTTTAGATTCAATTGTTGACAGATATGTATTTACTGTCTCTTTATTGTTCATGTTTTGATCTCCTTTTTCTTAAATAAGTCCCTTTAACATTTCATATAATAAAGGTTTGATGATGATGAACTCCTTTAGCGTTTTCTGGTAACTGGCACATGCGACTGGGAGCCTTTAAAGATTTTATTTATTTATTTATTTATTAGAGAGGGGAAGGGAAGGAGAAAGAGAGGGAGAGAAACACCAACATGTGGTTGCCTTTCGAGTGTCCCCTACTGGGGACCTGGCCTGCAACCCAGGCATGTGCCCTGACTGGGAATCGAACCAGCGACATTTGGTTCACAGCACGAACTCAATCCACTGAGCTACACCAGCCAGGGCTGACTGGGAGCCTTTAAATGACAGGCCTACATGAAGGCTCTGGAAAGACCAATGGATATTTAGGGAATGCATCATTTTTTTGTTTTATTTTTTTATTTTTATTTATTTTTAGAGAGAGGGGAAGGGAGGGAGACAGAGAGGGAGAGAAACAGCAATGTATGGTTGCCTGTCACATGGCCCTCACGGGGACCTGGCCTGCAACCCAGGCATGTGCCCTGACGGGGAATCGAACCGGGACCCTCTGGTTCCCAGCCCGCGCTCAATCCACTGAGCTACACCAGCCAGGTGCATCATTTTTTTTAAAGGTTTCATTTATTTATATTTTTTAGAGAGAGCGGGGGGAAGGGAAGGAGAAAAAGACGGAGAGAAACATTGATGTGCAAGAGAAACATCTACTGGTTGCCTCTCACATGCCCTCAACCGGAGACCTGGCCTGCAACCCAGGCATGTGCCCTGACCAGGAATAGAACTGGCGACCTTTCGGTTCACAGGTCAGAGCTCAATCCACTGAGCCACACCAGCCAGGGCATTTTTTAAGTGCTTAAAATTTCAGATGTTAATATCTAGTGTTGCTTAGAAATTGTTGCAATAAATAATTTTATCAATTATTTTTTAACTGAATTGTAGAAATATATATGTAATAAAATACTTTGCATAAGTTCATTTGTCGATGCCAACTCTTTTAGAATTCTGAAAAAAACCCTTTAAAGTTACCAATTATCTTTTACTAAAAGCCTTGCAGATAAAATTTTAAATCACTAAATGTGCATATTGCAATAAAGACATACATACCAAATATGCATTTTTTTTAACCCCCATTTAAAAATATTATTGTGCTTGGAATTTCAATTCTGGGAACTTTTTAAAGGACATAATCCAAAAGAAGGGAAGCAGCAAGTACTTTGATTTTCACAGGCAGGTTATGTATAGCAGGGGGAACGAAAGGAAATAAATGTCTCATGAAGGTAGATGCTTCAGTCAATTGTTGACTATTGACTATTACGTAGTTGTTAAAATGGCATTTATTATTTCTATTTTTAGGTACGTAAAATGCCTATGATTTGACGTTAACTGCAGAAGCAAAAGTGTGTGTGGACCAGATGATTGAAATGGAATAAAGATACACACACAGGGACAGAGACTGGAATGTTTTTAAAAATAAAAGTATAGTGATTATTGGGTTGTAGAAGATTTGTGAAATATTAAATTATTTCTTATCAATTTTTTAACAATAAAAGATATTAGAGTATCTTTAAATTATTAAGCCACAAAAATTATAATTATGGGATCTTTTATATTATATAATTATACATATTATAGATTCTTGAGCTATACTTCTCCAATATTCTTTATATATTTCTGCAAAACCAAAAAAAGAATATGTACCTTTAGGGGATCAATTGCATCACTAACTACGAGGTCTGTCCAGAAAGTATCCAGCTGTGTAACATGAAAAATAGACACATTTACTGAAGAAGATACAATATACAAGAAGCATTGTACATAGATAGGACAGTGACATCTCAGTCCCCTTCAGGGAAGGCACCTTGGGACCTCACACAGTTCTCCCAGTGTCATCAGCAACTGCAGCACAACGTTCCTTCTGCTCTGGTAGCAGAAGCCACAGAACAAGTTTTGCCACAACACGTTTCATGCCAAGAACCTGCGTCAAAATCCCAGACACAGTGGTTTATGGAATCCCCAGATCAGCTTCTAGTTCTTGCAGGGTCAGTCGCTGATCTTTGCTGATTGCAGCTCGTACACGTTCAACATATCAGGTGCTCTGCTTGCTGCAGGCCTTCCAGAACGTGGATTAGTTTCAACAGATTCTCCACCATCTTTGAAGCATCTGTGCCACACTTTTATTTGCGCTGTACTCAATGCATTCTCCCTGAAAGCCTTCTGAATCATCCAAATAGTTTCTGTGGAGGAAGATTCAAGCTTAACACAAAATTTGATGTAGATTTGTTGCTCTACTTGCTCATTCATTTTGAATGCCACAACCACACAGTACACATGCTCACTCAATGACGTCTACCACCCCCACTGACCAGTACTGTGAAGTCGTCATTGTTCACACATGTGCATTCCAGGTTTCATTGATATCACACAAACCACTCTCATTATATTAACAATGGCTGGACTTAAGGACATTTTAAGTTCAGCTTTTTTTTTTTTTTTTTTTGGTAGCAAGACTTTCTTGCTGAAAAGTAGTACTTTGATTTACATTTTGGCCCAAATTCTTCATCTGGTGGCAGACTGGTCACAGACGACACTCTGAGAGGCCCTGTTTTAGCCACATTCATCTTCTTCCTCTTAAGCACACCAGCCCTCTCTCTCATCTGCCTCAAGGGTTTGCAGTTACTGTGTCCACCACAGGGAATGCTTTTGCCAGATTGCCTCATTCCTGAGTCTTTCTCAACACTTAGGATGGTCTTCATTAACTTATCCTAGTAAAGGTTGTACCATGAAATCCCCTTTTCCTTTTTCTGGAACTCTTCAGGAACTTTTTAGCAACATCTTCAACATTTGTTGGAATTTGAGAGGGGGGACTTGTGGGTTACTTTTTGGACATGACAATAGTATGCTTGGATTGCATTCCAGCTGGGACCAGAGCAAGAGCAGGAATGGCAGTAGAAATTCAAGTCACTTGGCAGTTACCAATGCGTGAGGAAAAAAATGTTGTTTTTCATTGGCAATAGGAAGACTCCAAAGACCTCACAGAGGATCTGGGAAAGGTCCACATTGAGGGAGGACATAGGATTGAGCATCTGCCGAAGGAAACAGTCTGAAATCAGTGACCCCAGGGACCTTTTTACTTTCTAATCCCAGAGAATTACCTGCATTACCATCATCCTCCTTCCAAGAAGCTGATCACTTTTGTGATATATGTCTTGAAAAGTCCCAGATGGAGTTGTGGGATTTTGCAAAGAAAACACTCCCATCATGTAGAAAACAGAGAGCCTTAAGTAAGTTTATTCTTGGAGCATCTTCCCTTCCTGCACTGAACAAAATCTTAACACACGTTCTCAGAACCAGAGAGACTGTTGCTTTAGAAATTCCCGGGCACCACCCTGTCTGGCACCCACCTGGTATCCCCAGTCTTTCCTCAACCTCCCCAAAACTGACCTTTTTTACAACAGAACAGCAATGAAATCTTCCAGGTTTCAGGGCATACAGGATATCCAAATTTGACCCTAGCATGAGGCAGAACCTCAAAGTTCCAAGGAGTAGGGAGGGGCCCACTTCCAGGCTTTTCAAACCAAAATATGAAATGGAGTGAGTATTTGACCTACGGGTGCAATATGCTTTCTGGCATGGTGTTATACTTGGGGATAAACACACCACTACAGGATGAAAATGATAGTATCACTAGGTGACAGAGGAAGAGCAAGAAATTGCTTCAGAAATAGCCTCATTAAATCTTAAAATACATAGATCACAGAATCACCTAAGCCTAACATCTATGCTAAATGTCCCAAGGAACTAACTCAAGTTTCTGAAGACTATTTCTTTCTTTCTTTTTTTTTTTTTAGAGAGAGAGAAACATTGATTGGCTGTCTCCCTTATGCTCCCTTAGGACTGGGGATCATAGGTGCCTAGACTGGGGATTAAACCCTTGGTTTAGGTGTGTGTCTGGTTGGGAATTGAACCTGCAACCCTTTGGTTATGGAATGACGCTCCAACCAACTGAACCACACTGGCCAGGGCTTGAAGACTCTTTGAGTGTCGTGATAATATTTTTGGAAGGACTCTGATAATTTGCCTGTTACAGATAGATTGGTTTGACAGGATTAAAATTCTCCAATTTTTAAATTTCTTTGGTAGATTTCTTTTTTTCTCTAGGGATCTCTCTTAAATAGAGTAAAAAAAATTTGGCCTCAAGATAGTCCCGCAGTTATGGACAGGATCCTGTATCTATGCGGCCTGGATTCAAAACTCAACTGTCACGACTCACTCTGGGACACGGGCAGGTTACTTACCTTCTCTCAGATTCACTGTCTTCGTTGATAAAATGAGAGTAAGAATGGCATACAGAGGATGCCATGAAGACTAAATGACTTAATGTAAAACAGAGTCATTTGACACATAGTCATTCCTTGGAAATGTTTGTTATTGCTAGTTTAAACCTAACTGGTCAATGCATTAGGTCAGGCATTAGTTTGTAGAACACTTAGCTGAATTGGATGGACATTCTTGAGTTTTTAAAATGTTCATGTGCATGTAAACAGGTCCAAGATTTAAACATGTAAATGTTCTGAAATAGCTGAGTTGATGAACGCTCCTAGTGGTTCAAAAATTCAGCTCTACAGCAGTGGTTCTCAAACTGGAGCTCACAGCAGAATCATCTGCGGGGCTTATTGAAAGGCAGGATGCTGGGCCTCACTCCAGAGTTTGTACCGCAACAGCTCTGGTGTGGGGCCTTAGGGTTGTCCTTGCCAACAAGCTCTCAGGGGCCGTGGCTGCTGCTGTTCCATGGACCACACTTTGAGAACCATTGCTTTCATGGCTTGCACAGTTCACGGTAATTACATGGGGAAAAAAAATCCTCCCTTCCTCCTTTCTTTTTCTGAGAGGAACATGCCTTCCTGTGGTTTCCAGGGAACTGTGGTGTTCTTTACAAACTTGATCCCTTTAATTGAATTAAAGTCTCCATTTACTATGTACTTCATCTCTGCAAATACTTCCCAGACAGTTCATCTTTGGGCATTAGCGTTTGGCTCATTTGGGTTTTGTTTTTAAAAATTTGGTTAGGTGCTCACTTTGGCAGCACATTTGCTAAAATTTGAATGCTACAGAAATTACTAGCCTGGCCCCGGTGCAAGGATGACACACAAATTCAAATTTGTGAAGCATTCCATATTTTTTTATCCCACGTGGCAATACAGTTGCTGATATATCTCCTAGGGCAAAGAAAATAAAGGAAAAACATAAACAAATGGGACTACATCAAAGCTTCTGCATGGCTAAAGAAACCATCATCAAAATGAAAAGGGAACTGACCGTATGGGAGAACATACTTGCTAATGATACACTGGATGAGGGTTTTATCTCCATACGACTCAACACCAGGAAGACAAACAATCCAATTAAAAAAATGGGCAAAGGACCTGAATAGATACTTCTCCAAGGAGGACATACAGATGACTCATAGACATATGAAAAGATTCTCCTTATCACTGGCTATCAGGGAGATTCAAATCAGAACCACAATGGGATATCACTTTGTACCGGTCAGAATGGCCGTCATAAACAAATCAACAAACAACAAGTGCTGGTGAGGATGTGGAGAAAAGGGAACACTAGTGTGCTGTTGGTGGGAATGCAGACTGGTGCAGCCACTGTGGAAAATAGTGTGGAATTTCCTCAAAAAACTAAAAATGAAACTGCCTTTTGACCCAGCAATTCCGCTGCTCGGAATATACCCTAAGGATACTGAAACACCAATTCAAAGGAACCTATCCATCCCAATGTTCATAGCAGCATTATTTACAATAGCCAAGTGCTGGAAGCAACCTAAGTGCCCATCAGTAAATGAGTGGATCAAAAAACTGTGATACATTTACACAATGGAATACTATGCAGCAGAAAGAAAGAAGGAGTTCCTACCTTTTGCAACAACCTGGATAGAACTGGAGAATATTATGCTAAGTGAAATAAGCCAGTTGGTGAAAGACAAATACCATATAATCTCATTTATAAGAGGAATCTAATGAACATAATAAATGAATGAACAAAATAGAACCACAGGCATAGAAACATGGAAGAGACTGACAGTGACCAGAGAGGGGAAAGAGGGGCATAAGGTGGAATAAAGGGAAGGGACTAGTCAAAGAGCATGTATGAATGACCCATGGGCACGGACAAAGTGTGGGATTGGTTACAGGAGTGGGGGGGGATGGGTGGAGGAGAACAAAAGGGGAAAAATTGGGATAACTGCAATAGAATAACAATAAAAAATGATAAAAAAGATTTGTTTAGAAGCATGAACTTTGCAGAAGACTGATGTCTTTTGGCTTCCTGGTAGTGGTTAGACCAGTTCCCACAGTGCGATCTTGGGCAAGTTTCTGAATCTATATCGGGGCCCTCATCTGCAAAGACGGAGTGCCTCCACTTCACGAGGGTGCAGGGACGGCTGAACGAAACTGGAGGCAAGTCCTTCAGCCTGGCTGAGAGAAGCAGCGCAGCAAATGTGAGCTATTACTATTCAATAAACCAAACCGAAAGCAGAGACTTTGAACTAAAGAGCAAATTGACAAGAAGATGCCTTTTTTTTTTTTTTCTTTTTTAAAGAAAAGGGATAGGAGTCAGGAGGATTTTAACGTGGATCAGATTAAGGGAGCCAAGTCACCACATTCACTCCGCTTCAGTACCTAATAATATCACGCATGAGTTAAGGCCAATTTACTGGCAGATTTTGACTTGTTTCAACTTGAGGGACTAGAAAAGTTTTGCTGAGATTTACGAACGTGTTGTTGGAGGAATTTGACTGTCTTTCTCTTCTCCCAGTCAGTGCTCTTTACGTATAACCTCTAGGTAAAGGAAACACTAATTTGTCTTCTATTTTTTCTTACGGCAGATGCAATGCTTTCTCTTCTGATGAAGTTGTTTCTTGGAGCACACATTTTCCAAACAACATTTCAGAAAATCACAGTTTACCATGATTGGGCAGGAGTTACCACCAAAGGGTTAATTCATATTTGCAAACATTTAGAATTCCTTGGAAAAAAATTTTAGTGTCATCTTTGCCTGATTATTATTAAGTTTATTCTTTTCATACATATATATTTATCTTTTTGGCAGTACCAGATATCATAAGGTTATGTCTACAACTATATCTTTGCAGTAGATAGAGTACAATTTTAAACACTGTTCCAGACACTTTCTTTCCTTTTAAGATTTTATTTATTTCTAGAGAGAGAGGGGAAAGGAGGGAGAGAGGGAGAAAAACATTGATGTGTGAGAGAAACAATGATTGGTTGACTCTCACATGACCCCAATTGGGGACCTGGCCTGCAACCCAGGTATGTGCCCTGGCCAGAAATTGAACCAGCGACCTTGCAGTTTGAGGGACAGTCCCCAGCCCAGTGAGCCACACCAGTCAGGGCACAAAAACTTCCCTTTAGTATAAAACAAAAGTAGCTATTATTGTCAACGTTAGTCATTGTTGCAAAACAATTTCTAAATATATTTTTCACAGGAGGCCCCAGAGAAGGAAAGAAGCTTTGAGAAACATAACGTCTTGTGGAGAAAATTTTATATAAGAACCTCTTTTTTACAGGGAGGCCATCCAAAGCATGCATCTTCCATAATATGAACAAAACAATCCCTTTTGGCTTTGCAAGAAAATATGAGCTCAAGGCTTTTCCTCTTCCTTTTTAGCTCAAATATTCAACATTTGCATATAGTTCTCAATTTACAAACACCGACAAATGACCCACCAGATAACTTTGTTCTGGCTCCTTACATTTTCAGTGACAGAGCCCCACTCATGGGAGGTGTTCAGGGGAGGAGTCTAAGAAGAAACAACAGCAACGAAATTCGATTGGAACTTCTGGGGCAGCGGTCCCCAACTCTGGTCTGTATCGGGTCACCTGCACGGCTTGTTAAAATGCAAATATCCATTATGGGTAAACGCATAAGCAAAATTTGTATATTATAAATCACAATGGAATATATGTGATATATAGTAGGTTTGCCATTGTGACCACACAATACACAGATTATTTTTTGTTATTAATTATTGTATTATTTTCCATATGGACAATGGTAAACCTGCTTTTGCTCCACCCTGTATACACAGTGGAATATTATTCAGCCTTAAGAAGGAAGAACATTGTGGCACCTGCTACAAGGTTGACGAAGCCTGAGGAAATGATGCTAAGTGAAACAAACCAGCCGCAAACAAACCAAAACAAATATCTCACGATGCTGTTTATGAGGTGCCAGGAGTGGTCAAACTTGTAGAGATGGAAAGTAGAATGGTGGTCGCCAGGGGCTTGGAGGGAAAGGGGGATGGGAAGCGGGTAGTTGTTCTCTCAGAGTTTCAGTTTGGGAAGATGAGCGAGCTCTGCAGACTGGTGGCACAGTGCTGCGGATATACTGAACATTACTGGACTCTGTGCTGAAAAATGGTTAGTGTGGTACATTTTATATGTGTTTATTGGAACTAAAAATTTTAAATTAAAAAAAGAGAGAATGGGGGAGAGAGACTGGAGACAGCACATATAGAAACTTTCAAGGAGTCTTTCTGTGATGGAAAGTTGAAAAATGGGGCACAGCTGGAGGTGGGAGTGAGGTCAAGTATTTTGCTCTTGTTTTGTGCTCCTAACTGTTCATATTTATGAAGAATCACGGTTGGTAAATATAAGGAAGCTTACATAGATTTCCTCTCTTTCAAGTGGAAGCTGGCATGAAAACAGGCCATGCTGACCAGCGGGACCGGGGTTAGGAATGTCCAGGAGAGAAACAGCAAGGCAGATGAGCTTTTGCATCTATGAAAAGGGAATAACAGTATCATCTATGCCCAGGCTCATGGTGGTCATGAAATAACACGTGAAAAGGCCTTGGCATAACATGTGGCACTTGGTGCCCAATAAGTGTTAGGTAAAGTTACCATTAGCTATTGTTCATTATTTGCTCCTAGATGTCCTATAATTCAGCCATAATCTACAGTTTAAGGGATCAGTCCTGCAAGATTGCCGCCTCCCCTTCCCATCCCCCCACTTCAGATGCCAGTCAAAAGCCCAGGTTTTCACCTGTGCTGTATATACACACTGGAGGTTCCTAGGAACCCCTCTTTGGGTTCTATTAATTTGCTAGAGCATCTCATAGAACTTAGAGAAATATTTAACTTACTAGATTATTGGTTTATTATAAGAGGATAAAACTCCGGAACAGCCAAACACGTAGGCCAAGGTATGGGGAAAGGACCACTCCCCAGCAACACTCTCCATACATCTCCACGCGTTCACCAACCCGGAAGCTCTCCAAAGCCCCTTCTTTTTGCAGTTCTATGGACACTTCATTACATAGGCACGATTGATTAAATCATCAACCATTGGCGGTTGAAGTCAACCGGAAAGCAGGGGGTGGGCCTGAAAGTTTCAACCCTCTAATCACTTTGTTAGATCCACTGGCAGGCAGCCCGCCCAATCCTCAGGTGCTTTCCCTAAATGACCTCATTAACATTAGACACCTTGATGCCCTAATCAGTTAGGAAATTCCAAGATTTTTAGGGGCTCTGGGCCAGAATCAGGGACGGAGATCAAAAAAGTATTTCTTAAGGTAAATCACGATATCACACTTAGGAAACAATATTAGTATACTTCACAGGCATACCTTAGAGATATTGCAGGTTTGGTTCCACTGTAATACGTGAATATTGCAATAAAGTGAGATGTAGTCTTTTTGCTGGGGGAGGATCTTGCCTTCGATTTGTCAAAAAGGTAACACCTGTAAAGCACACTGAAGCGCAGTAAAGCGAGGTGTGCTATATGAGAGTAACTTACCTGTTTAAACGGATTTAGCTTTGGTTTCTTTGTCTATATTCTTCATTCTTCTCCATTTGATTCCCAGATTTTTAAAAAATTGGATAGTTGTAATAAATGGGAATTTTCTCCCCTTAAATTTGACTAGGTTCATGTTCGTTACATATGAAAAAATAAGAAAGACTATTTTTGTGAAGCAATGGTTGCTTGTGAGAACAAATGTCCCTGTTTGGGAAGGAAAATGTGTTAATTATCCAGAACCTTTACTTTGGACCATGACGTAAAACAAAACAAAACAAAACAAGTTTGCCTTGGCCTTTTTGAAAGCCCCTAGTTATCTAAGTTCCAAGAAAAAGGCACAGTCCATTTTGTGAATTAGCATTTCAGGTGGACAAATCGAAGTCTTTATAATGTTCTTCATTTGGTTTCTGAAAGGGATTTAGATAATAAGGGCAATTTACAAAACAGTATGTTCTCTCTGGGGCCTACCCGGCTTCCTCTGTGGGTTGCAGGTCTCTGCCCCCTGGTGGCCTTCTGCAGGGATTTTTTTTTTTTAATTATTTTTTTTAATGCTGTGTTTCACGTTTCCAGGCTTGGAGAGGAGCGAGAGTGCCCGGTACCCTGAACACCAGATGCGATTGGTAATCACATTTGCCGAGATGGGGGAGGGGGCCCTCAGCCTACAGGACTTAATTTGGGAAATTTACTTTCAGAGCGAAGCGAGAGAGGATTGCTTTTCAAATGGAAAGGAATTGTGTTACAGGCATTTGATTGTGTGAGGAGGCAGAATCCCAGAACAGGAAGGAAATCTTCAGAAGGTTTTTTTAAATTCGATCTGGGCTCCAAAAGACATTCAGGACAGATGGGCAATCTCCGTGTTATGTCTTCCTGTCCCTCTTCTTGTGGACAATGAATTATTGTTTTAAAAACATTTCTCAGAAGTATATGTTTATTGTAAAAAATTAGGAAAACATTGAAGGCGGAAAAAAATTAAATT
Source organism: Micronycteris hirsuta (assembly GCA_004026765.1). Taxonomy (NCBI): domain Eukaryota; kingdom Metazoa; phylum Chordata; class Mammalia; order Chiroptera; family Phyllostomidae; genus Micronycteris; species Micronycteris hirsuta. The sequence goes on from PVJI01004329.1 coordinate 37,548, forward strand.
ACCTGTGGCCCTCTTACCCAGACATAGTCACTATTCACATTTGGGTTTATTCCCTCCTAGTATTTTTTGATAGAAAAAACATATATACTTTTGCATCGTATATATAATAAAGAGTTTTCAGATAGTCTAAAGCGGGTGTTGGCAAAATAGGGGCCTGGGGGCAAGTCCAGCCCAAAGCCTGTTTTCCTTGGGCCTATGGGTTAAGAATAGTTTTAACATTTTTAAAGGGTTGAAAAGAAAAATTAAAAGAATAACATTCTGTGACATGTGAAATTTATATGTAATTCAAATTTCAGTGTCCACGATAAAATTTGGTTGGAACAAAGCTGTGGGCATTCGTTTATCTTTGGCGGTTTTCGCCCCACAACGGTACATAGAATTGAGTGATTGGAGCACAGACTGTAGCCCTGTAAAGACTAAAATATTTACTTTTCCACCCTTATACATAAAAAAAATTGCCAATCTCTGATGTCAGGTAAGCATTTTTCAATGCCCTCAAGTATTTTTCAAAAATAAGACAGCAACTTACTGTTCATATAATTTGGTGGAATGGATGCTACTTTCTTCTCCCTCATTCTCCTCCTCTTAAAAATACTAGTCTTTTTCACAGTGGTCTTTAAAAATTTTTATTATAAACAAATCATCTATACACAAATGTAGAGAGTGTGATACTGCCATGTACCCACCACCCACATTCAATAATTGTCAAGATTTTGCTGCACTTGCTTTCTTTTTCCTTTTACTCTTTAAAAAAATTTTTAAATTGCAGTCTATTTTCAATATTACTTTGTATTAGTTTCAAATCTATAGCATAGTGGCCAGACATTTCTATAACTTGCCAAGTGATCCCCCTGATAAGCTAGTGCCTATAGTTACACAATATTATTGACTGTATTCCCTGTGCTGTACTTTACACCCCCGTGACCCTGACCGTGCCTAATCTCCCTTCATTCTTCACCGAAATGTTTTAAAACAAATGACTGAGATCATGGAATTCCATCCCAGAAACTTGAACAGCGTTGTTAAATGATAAAACTAGTAACTGCCTGTGACGAATACCAAAGTAAATTAAAATAATAAAGATGTCTGTAAATACCTGAAGTCAAAAGGAGAAGTCCCTTTTTCACTTCCCTATCCTTCCTCCCCTGCCAGTTTAGTGGGTACCCTTACAGCCATTGTCTTTGTGTATTAAAAAAATAAATTTTTATAACATAGGTTAACCACTTAAAAATAATTTGGGGCTAAAGGAGCAGGATGGCGCTCCAGACTGGTACCTTGACTAGCCAAGACTGAGGACTGGGACCCTTTGAAGTTATAGTCGGGATAGGACATGTTTTCTTATTCAAGTGCCACCCATTTACGCCTATAATTACGACTGTACAATCTGAGATTAAGTTGTAGATATCGTGACTCTTTATTTGTATATCTTTCAGTGAGTATGTGCCCTTTTTTGGGAAGTTTCATTTTAGAGTGTGTCCTGAAGTTTCATGTGAGAGCCTTCAGAGTCAGATAATAGTCCGTTATATGAATATATTCCATCTTGTCAATTCATCTGTTGATGGACATGTAGGTAGTTTCCATTTCTTGGATACTATGAATAATACAACTATGAATATTTGTGCATGAGTTTTTACATGAAAAATACTATATTTTGATGACCTTGGGTATATACGTGGGATGGAATGGGCCATGGTAACTCCATGTCTAACCCTTTGGGGAACCTTTGTGAGGAGCTGCCCGTCTGTTTTTCCCAAGCGGCTTGCAATCTTACTGCATCCTATGAGGGTTCTAATTTTCTCACACCCTTACCAACCGCACTTAGTATTACCCGTCTTTTTCACTAAAGCCATCCTAGTGCGTATAAAGTGGTGTCTCATTGTAGTTTTGATTTGCATTTCTCTAATGGCTACTAGTACTGAGCATCTTTTCATGTACTTATGGACCATTTGTGTATCTTTTTTGGAGAAATATCTATTCAAATTCTTTGTCCATGGTTTAGTTGGGTTATTTGTCTTTTAATTGTTGAATTGTAGAAGTTCTTTATATATCTGGTAAGGGACATACCAGACATATGACTTGAAATATTTTCTTCCATTCTGTAGGGTGTTTTTTAACCTTTCTTGATGGTATCCCTTGAAGGACAAAATTTTTTAATTTTAATGAAATCCAATTTTTTTTGTCACTTTGCCTTTGGGAATCATCTCTAAGAAACCATTGTCTAATCCAAGGTCATGAAGATTTATAGTTATGTTTTCTTTTAGGAAAGCTTTAGTATAGTTGTCACTCAAGGGAGCACATCTTCTAGGGAAGGTTTATAGTTTTCACTCTTACCTTTAGGGTCATGATCTGGTTGGATTAATTTTGTATCTGTGTGTGATGGGGCATATATTTTTATGAATAAAAATTTAAAACTATTTTAAAATTAATTTATATTCACAATGAACTAAGAGCTTTCAAAATCTTAAAATTTGTTGCATCAGAATTTGTGTGCCCATAGGCTAGACACTGCAATGATCATCATTGGACTGAATCAGAAAGTCAGATTCCCCTTTATACAAATATCTAGTGGTATAGTTGTCAGACTGGGGTGCTCTGCAGGGCAAAGCCTTCCCTATCCCCACTGTTCTGGTAACTAATATTTTTGCCTAAAAATTTCTCCTTTTGCAAGAAAGCTAAAAATAGTCATGGAGGTCTAGGTTATACATTTTAAACAGAGGTAACTCAGAAAGTAACAGACGTTTGAAAGAGCCAACAAAAATTATTCAAAAATAACCCACCAACCCAAAAATGGTGTTTGTGCACATTATGTAAAGATAAATGGATTTGAAAGTTGCTAGTTCTCATTTTCATAGGTCATAAAAAGTTTGAGGGTTTCTCCTAGATGGGATTTTCCCAGCTACTTATTTGTCTATTAAACGGTCAGTCCTTCAGTGCAGAACGGAGTTGCCTTTTGGTTTTCTAGGCCCAGGGCCCTGTGTGTGCTGCTGCATTGTGTTGTCCACTGCTCTAAAGAGTGCCTGGAGCTGGGCTGTGGCCATCTGTCCAGCTGTACATGGTGTACATGGTGCCCCTGACCTGCACAAACATTACAGGCAGCAAGTCTCAATATTCATTTGCTGCACTGAAATGAATTAATTCCCCTCAGTTCCCTCTACAATCAGAGGCAGGTTCTTGGTGAGCAGGACGCATGCAAGGCGGGTAGTGAGGCGGCCCAGATTGCGGTTGGTGTTAAATGCCTCTGTTTAGCATGTATTCAGCATATAATGCCATCTTTCTGCATATATTAAGACAGACTCTAGTCTTTGTTCTACTAAAACCCGTGACTGAGTTAACCAAGGAAGAGATTCTGCTGGCAGATAGTGCACACCCTACCGAGTGCCAGGAGGCTGACTTCATATGTGTTGTGTGTTTCCTAAGCAACATTTACTACATCTGAAGGCTGCAGAATCTAACACCTGAGTTCACGTCATCCACCTTGTGTCTCTTCCTCTTCATCACAGAGCTGAACTTGGCTTTCAAGGAAATAAGACTGGTTTTGAGTGACTCAGCTGCTGTTATACTTCGGTGAGAGAGTTCTCCTCTTTCCTCCATTTCCATTTTCTCTCCCCATCACTTTCTCCTCTACCCCCACCTCCTCCCACTTACTCTACCCAATTACCACACCAAACACGGCTCCTGTCTCCTTTCTTAAAGGGACTCTTCCTTTATTCAACTGCTTAAGCAAATAAAACAAAGTTTCCCTTTTCCCTGAGCCACCTGCTCAAAAATACAAGTGGGAGACCAATTATAAAGGAGGAGACAAATCCCCTTTGAACAGCTGATCCAGGGCATGGATTTGGAGGCTTATCTTTGGTCTGAATCACAGGGTCACACCAGGGTCATCCTTCGAGCAAATTGTCCCCTTGGCTTCCACTGAGCTTACCCTGAAATGTGCAAACTGGGTCTCTTTTTCCCATGGATTATGAAGCCATTTGGTAAAGGCTGCTCATTTGATGTACTAATCAGCATCTTGACATAACACAGGGGAAGAGTTTAAAAGTTTGCCTTTGTGTTGCGAGTCTTCTCAGGCGGTTTCTAATTATGTTCTTACGATGGTGGACAGAGGCCTGTGACTGTGAACCTGAGAAAAGAGCTTCAAAAGAATGAGGGCATTCTTCTCAAATGTTCATGTGGACCTAAATCATCCAGAGATGTCTTTTAAGTGTGGACTTTGATTCAGTAGGGCCGGGGTGAGGCCTGAGAGTCTGCATTTCTCGCAAGCCCCCACGCTGTGCTGAAGCTGTGGTCCTCCTGGCACACGCTGAGTAGCCCACTCTATGCGTGGCTGGCCAAGTGTCTTTCTGTTTGAGGCATACTTAGTGAAGGCTGGCATTCCTTAACTACACCCCAAAGACCTCTTCTGTGTAGCTTTCCCCTACTGCCCAAACTCAGCGGCATATTTCCTCATCTTTGCCACTCTACTTTGTTCAAATCTGTCGTTGCGGTGATCACACTGACTTATATCTACATGTCTGCCTCCTAGAGTATGAGCGTATTGCGGTAAAAGACCCAATCTCATTCATTGTTGGACCAAGGGCATCTAGAACAGTTTTGGGTAAGTGGTAGACACTCAACAGATATTTACTGAATACAAGAAAAATTAACAGATTAAATTCACAAAATCTAAACCACATAGATCTGCCCCAAACATCATAAATAAGATAAAATGGCAAATGACAAGCTGAGAAAAATATCTGTAGCCTATAAAGATCTCTTATGAGTCGTTACGGGTTGACTTGTGTCCTCCAGAAAGATATGCCAAAGTCCTAACCTCCGGGGCCTCAGAACGTGATGTTACTTGGAAATAGAGCCACGGCTGATGTAATTAGTTAAGACAAGGTCCTATTGGGATAGGATGGGCCCTGAATTCAATATAACCAGCGTCCTTGTAGGGGAAGGAGCTATCGACAGACACAGGGAGAACCTCATGTGAAGGGAGGAGAAGACATTGACATAGCTACAAGCCAAGGAACACCGGGGCTGCCAGAAACTTGGCAAAGAAAGGTCTTCTCCTGGGGATCTCAGGAGGGGTGTGTTCTTGCAGCACCTTGGTTTTGGACTTTAGTCTCCAGAACCATGAAGGAATAAACTTTTGTTGTCTTAAGCACCCTAATATGTAGTATTTTGTTATGGCAGCCCTAGGAAACTGATATATAAACAAGCAACAAGGAAAAGAAAAATTTGTTAGCAAAGAGGACAGAAAACCCTATGGGCAGGTCACAAAAGAAGGAATGAAAATAGCCCATAAACGAGTAAAAAAAAATTTAAAGGTTAGTCACCCAATACAAATGGAAGAAACATTGAAATTCTATTTTAATTATTTTGTTATCATTGTGGTTATTAGTGTAATTATTTTTAATAAAAAATAGACGAGGGTTCAGGAAAACTGTCTCTCGAGTTTCTATTGCTTGTTGATTTGACCTACAAATATATCTAAAGTCCTGCCATGTCTTCTGCCATTGCTTCCTTCCAAGACACCATTATTAACCTTCTGGGCAACTGAATTAATCTCCTAAATGATCTTGCTACTGATGTTGCTTATAGCAGCCAGAGGGAACCTTTAAAAAACCCCCATAAATCAGACCATGAGACTCTTCTGCTTAACACCCTTCAATGATAGCTTTCACCGTGATTAGCCTGGCGCCTGCCTGAGTTCCCTCCGCCCAGCCCCCCAGCTTCTTCAGTTCCTTGGAGGAGTTCTTCTCTCCAGACCTGCATAGTTGCTAGGGCCTCTCTCAGAATGCTTGTCCCTCCACTCCTCACCTTCCGGTCTCAGCTGCAGTGTCACAGTGAGACTTCCTTGGCGTGCCTCCTCCAGCCCTGCTGAGGTTAGGTCCCTGCCAAAACCTTCTCATGGTGCTGTGGTCTTGTCCCTCGTGGTCTGTTATAGGTGGGCATTTCCTTCACATCTCCCTCTGTCTAGGTGATTGTGTAAAGACGAGGACTATATCTATTCACTCTGCGCTGTAACCCAGACTCTGGCACTGCAGGCTCCCGGTATATATTTGTTGACTGATTAAAAGGAGATCAATCTGGTAAGACAGGCCAGCGGTCTTAAACATGTGTATATCCTTCCAATGAGCAATTTTACTCACAAGAATATATATTAAGGAAATAATTAGGAATATGTGTTAAGACTAGTTACATAGCAACTTAGATATTGGCGAAATAAATAACAGCAATAAAATGGGAGAAAAGTAAATGTCTAAAAATGGCCAGCTTACTAACTTATAGTCTGTACATTAAAACAATATTATGCAGGTACTCAAATATATTAATTGACATAATTTCTGCGATCATGTTATTGGAAAAACTTAATGATACATATTTTTATAGCATTCTTTAATGCACAGAAGAAGATTTGGAAAGATGCGTACCAAAGATGTTAATTGTGGTTTCCTTTTCAATTTGTTTTGATTTCCTTAAAAATTAATTACATGTATATTTAAAACATGTACAACAATCATATTTCTTATACAAGTAAAAGTAATTAAACACTTTGGTGAAGAAGTGAATGAGTGAGAGTCACCTGGTGTTCAATTTCAAACTTTTGTTTCTACAAAAAAATAAAATAATTAGGATAAGCAGAAACAGAATCATAAGATACCATTTAGATCTCAGTCATCACTGGCCACTTCCACAGAAGCTGGTACCGTGAAAGGAAGATGTCTCGTTTTTTTCATTAAGTCCAGACCATTCGCTGTTTTTATAATGTTTTTAAAATTTATTTTTTAGAGAGAGGGCAAAGGAAGGAGAAAGAGAGGAAGAGAGACATCAATGTGAGAGAGAAACATTGGTCAGTTGCAGGACCAAACCCCACAACCCAGACACGGGAATGGAACTGGTGACCCTTCTTGGCTTTGTGGGATGAAACCCAACCAGCTGAGCCACGCCAGTCAGGGCCATGCATTCTTTTTCACGGTTTCAAGGTTATGTATATTGTTTATTGACTGAACTATTTTTTATATGTAAGATTTTTTGCTCTTTGATTTTGAGGAAGAATTGAATGTTGAAATTTGCAATTTCTCCCATCAAAGGAATTCCAGTACTTTGGTAGGATATGACAACAAATTCTGTACTGTGTAGACCAAATATTGTGCAGAAAAAATTGAATCTGGATCAAATTTATGAAAAAAACACATGAATGAGTTTTATCATTTCAAAGTTTTCAGAGATGAAATTATGTGGAATCTCAGAACTTTATTTCCTGAACTATCCGTCCACCAGGACTCACTGCCCTCCTTGGGTTCTCTGGAGACGCCTGATCTAACCTGGCAGAGGAGAGCTTGGTTACTTTATTTTTCCCTTTGGCACGGCTCCTTGGTTAAGTTCAGACAAAGCCTCTTTGCCATTCATGTAAAAGCACAGTCCTGGTCTGTTTCCAGTTTTACGTTGCTCAATCTCTAGATTGGACAGTATAACACTGTTTTTCATCAGAAAGAACTAATTAAAGAAACATTCTTTTGTGCATTTTTGCACGGGTAAACACGTGTGTACATATATTACAACACACACATCTACATATCAATAATGAATTCAATAGCAATATAAAATTGGGGCAATTTTTAATCAGTGTCCTGCTGATAATGAAGCTGTAAACAGATAACAACAAATAAAAGTTGTCTAGAAACCAAGCCTAGACCCATTTTGTTCCAGGGTGCACCAATCTCTCCTCCATTCTCAGGATCCAGAAAGTTATTGATTTGGAGGGTAGAGGAAGGACGTGGGGGCGGGTGGTGTTATTTCGGAGAAATGAGGAAGGGTATGGGAGTGAGTGTGTAAGGAGAGAATTCTTATATATCCCCAAGTTCTAACTAGCCAACCAAATGAATAAAACAATAACCTCTTCCGCCACTGCAGCGGTTCCTCCTCTGTATTCCCAGAGCACTTTCCCCATGGATAGTGACCACTGTTTTGCCTTGTTGCTATGATAACTCTGCCTTCGATTCTTACTAGGCAGCTTCTAGGCCTCAATGGCCTCATTAAAGTTTTGGTGAGAGTTAAATGTGACAGGGCATAACGTGGCCTGGTGGCTAATAGGCATTAATAGCTGTTACTATTTTGTGTTTCTGTGTCTGTCTGCATCAGGGGTTGTGTCTATCCCTCTGCATCCTCCTGGGTACCCAGCAAAGTGATGAGAGAGCTACAGATGAGTTCTTGTACAATTGACTCTTTTCACTAACGTGTTCGAATTCAGGCTACCTCTGTAGGAAGTTTAATTACTTCTTAATTCTCACCGAACAGTTTTTGGAATGCGGGTGAATGTAAAAAAAATTACCACCCCCCCTATATTTTTTATGTGCTTCCTTTCATCATATCCTTTCCATTTAAATAAAGGAAAACATTTAAATTTTTGTGTTTTGGGACTTTAATCTTTCACAATTCATATGTCGCCTTAGTTATTAGCCCCAGATTTCAATTATTTTGGTAATACCAATTATGTCTCAGATTTTTCAATTTAAGCATTTTCTTTATATCTACTTTATTTTAATCTTCTTCTTCTTCTTCTCCCCTCCCCCTCCCCCTTCTTCTTCTTTTTTGATAAGGACACAGCTAGCCCTGGACATCCCAGAAGGATTCAGAAAAAGTAAGTAATTGGGATTATACTCAGGGAAGGGGGTCCAGGTCAGGGGACAGGGAACATAGCAAGTAGGTGATGACTCTTTCCTGTACACCCTTGTATGTCTTTTGCAGTTTGTGAAATATGTATGTATTACTGTTCAAAAATAACAATAAAGAAACATCTAGTTCATTTGGACTCCTTAGCACCTACTCACTTTTTTATTTTTTAGGTTGACTTTGTACTTAGTTTCGTAAGTCAGTTAACAAATACATTCTAAAAATTCCTTTAAAAAATTACTGGCTTCCTCTGACCTTCCGGAAACATTGGTCTCAGTGAGCACATGACCACTTTCTTGGAGAGTAGGATTCACCTTCAGTCAGATACCTAACTTCGTGTCCATATACAACAGGGCCCCACCTCAGCTGTTCTCTCTCTCACACACACACACGCACACACACACCACTCCCAAGGACTTGGGGAAGGAAAACATTGCTCACTGCATTGGCCTCCCAGGGAGTGGCTGGTTTTTTACAGCTGAACTTTTCCCTGCATTTTGACATTCTGGACAAAATATTCTTTGAAGGCCATTTTATTCCCTCCTCATCACTCCTTACCAAGACTCTAACTTCAACCTGGAGACGGTGTCTGATTCCTGTCTTCTGAACTACTGTGTGCCCTTGCCCTTGGTTGAATAGAGATTAGTGTCTGGGAGGGGGATGCCATCACCAAATTAGTGAATTAGAATTCAGTGTTTTGGGAAAAAGAAACCTTTGTAAATTTAAACTTTTCTAAGATACACGTGGGAATTCAAGCACATCCAGAGGGTACTGACGACCGATACAGAGGAAGAAACATTCAGTTTTGTAACAATCCCAAATAATTAACCTTCTTAGAGAATGTTTCATGCCCTGGCTGGTGTGGCTCAGTGGATTGAGTGCTGGCCTGTGAACCAAAGGGTCACGGGTTCGATTCCCAGCCTAGGGCACGTGCCTGAGTTGCAGGCCAGGCCCCCAGTGGGGGGCGTGCGGGAGGAACCATATATTGATGTTTCTCTCCCTCTCTTTCTGTCTTATCCCCTCTGACAAAAAATAAATAAATAAAAAATCTTAAAAAAAAAAAAGAATGTTTTGCTAGTAAGCATTCTCTGTTCAGGACCAAGCACATGAATTTGGGGTCCAGTGTAAACAGAAATGCAAGGTTCCTTGTTCCAAAGCAGTAAGCATTTTAGGACCGTGACAGCAGAGCATTAAACCCAGTGCAGGCCCTTCGGAGCCCAGGGCCCTGGGTGTCCCCAGGTTGTGTGCCCATAAAGTGAGTCCATAAAGCAGGTGCTGCTGCTAGTGGGGAAGTTGTCTCTGGATAGTATGATGGTTAAGAGCGTAGATTCTAGAACCAGGACATGCGGATTTAAATCCCTGCTCTGCTACTCATTAGCTGAGAAATCATGGGCAAGTTGTTTATTTTCTCTGAGCTTTAGTTTTCTCACCTCTGTAATGGGAAAAATAAAATCACTAAACTCATAGGATACCATGAGAGTTAAGTGGGTGAATGCATGTAAAGTGTTCTGAACAATGCCTGGCATACATGGTACGTCCTCAATAAACGTTACCTCTGAATATACACGCACACACGCACTGCCCTATTGCCCACATTCACATCTTTGAAGTTCCAAAGCCACACCATATCCTCTTTTTCCCTTTTATTTATTGCAACCATTTCTGTCACGGCTCTGTTGAGTTATTCTGCTCCTTGTTAACCTCCAAAAACTTTAAACCCTTAGTAAATTCTCCATGACTCACAACCCGGAGTAAGTCAAATGCTTGCACTTGCCCACGCCTTGCAGTCGGAACACCATGCCCTCGGGCCGACCGAACGGGATTGGCTGCGTTCTCCTCACTCCATTACCGGGCCTGCGTGGCTGCAGGTGAAGTACTTCTCTCTGCTTTCTTTCCACTGCACACTTTGTACTATTAGTGGAGAGTAAAGCCAAAAGTAAACACTTCTACACCCTGTTTTACTTTGATATGATATTTATTTAGTTGTCGGTGCCATAGAAACAACAGCCACTTCAAAGTGGTAGCCGTATCTCCAAACACAGGGCCACTGGTACAAGAGCAGGTCTGACCAAGTTCCAGATTGAACTCATCTTGGGAAGGGTCCCCCTGAAGGGAGAAATGTCCCATGCTCCCTGGAAGTGGGTACAGAAACGGCTGCCCCGGAGCTCTGGCTGCTGGGGGAGACCAGCCTGAGCTGGTGGGGGTTGGGAGGCAGGGTGAAGGGCCTGCCCCACATGGTGTCTGATGACAAAGTCCCTTTATTGGGTCTTTTCTCATCACAAAAGATGTCAGGACACTATTCCCTACCTCAAAGTGCTGTTGTACAGATCGAGAAGACATGGGAAAATGTCTTAGAAATGTCTTCTTATCTCCTTCTCCTCTGTCAAAAGTTCAAGAGCAAAGTTGAGGACTATGCTTGTGGCAGGTGAACAGAAGTCAGTGCTGGGAAGGATACTTTTTCCTTCAGCAGTTTCAGAGTCTAGAGATTTGCATATAAACCAAAGAGCTATTCTGTGATGCAGAGGATTTATACAAAGAAACAAAAGCTAGTGCTCTGCAGGCAGACAGACCTGGATTCGGGTCTCAGCCTGGCTACTCACCAATGGGGCAGCTTTGTGTAAATTATTTTACAATTAAATGAGATAATGCAAGGCAAAGTGTTTGGGGCTGTGCCCTTGCCATTTAAGGATGACATTTCGAGTAGAAGAGACTAAATGACAGTGACAGGGGCAAGTTGCAGCCCTTCCCAAGCAGCCCAGCAAGGGTTTTGCCAGGAAAGACTTGGAACAGTTCCGTCACCTTGCGGAATACTAGCTTTGGCTCAGAGAGTCAGAGGGAATTTTGTAACTTTATTTCTTCACAAAACAAGTCAAAATCAGTAGCCACTGATCATTTCCAAAGGGGCCTTTAAACACCGTCTGGAAAAGAGCTCTTAGTTGGCATGATTTTAGGCAGCTTTACACAAGTTTTATCTGTGCTCTAACCTATAAAAACCAACTTACGAATTTATTAAAACTGCATTCAAATTAGATACATTTAAAAATGATTGGGGTCAGAAGCACCTCTTCTAACTTTCTTGGATCCTTACAGAACTGGATTATGAAAGAACACTGTGATCGGGAAATGGGAGCCTTGTAGCAGTGTGTTTTAAAGACAGCAGATTTGATCTTTTTGACCGTGGCCTTGAGACAGATGAAGCTCCTCTCTTCTGATGGTGGGTGCCGTGGTGCTATGCTTAGGGCCCCTTTAGGACTGGGGAGCTCCTTCTCTCCCTGCCAGGAGCAGAGCTCACAGCGGAGTTTCCTGGGGGCCCTGTGTCAGGGAGCCTTGACAAGGTCATGCCCTCTGCCACGACTGAAAGCAAAGACTCAGCCGTTTGCCTGGACTTGGGACAACCCTGAAGGGCTCCAGAGCTCCCCAAGGATTCTACATCTTTAAGGCAATTGCATCTCCATTCAACATTTCCCAGGCCTCCCTTCAGGTGCTGTTTCAAGACGACCCCCAGGAACCACCTGTGTAGGGAGACTGACCCGAGACACTTCTCGAGGACTGTCTTCTGAAAGCTTCAATAATCTCACAGTAGTGCTCTCACTCGGAGATGCTTTTGCCCCCAGGGGACATTGGGCAATGTCTGGGGACCTTTTTGGTTGCTCCTACTAAGGGATAGAGGTCAGGATGCTGCTGAGCAGACTAAAACACAACAAAAATCACCTGGCCCTAAATGTAAATGAGGCTGAGGTTAAAAAACCCTGGATCGGGGATATATGGAGCATGGTTCTTTGTCTCCAAGTACAGCTGGCCCTTGAACAACCAGGCATGAGGGTGCTCACCCCACACAGTTGAACCTCTGCGTATAACTTTTGACTCCAGAGGGGCCCTTTGCATCTGCAGTATTTTTCATCCGCAGTTGGGAATCTGTGGATGGGAATGCAAAGATACTGTTTTCTATCTGCGGTTGGTTGAATCTGCAGATGCGAAACCAGTGGATACGAAAGGCCGACTGTACGTAATGAGAAAAATTTGTGTGTGTGTATGTAAGTGACCTGCGCGGTGCAAACTCGTGTTGTTCAAGCCTCAAACGTTCAAGAACGAAGATGGAGAATAAGTGTTGTAATTCAGATTATAGTGCTTAAGGTAAGAAGCGTAATGGAGTTTAGATTTTATTTAAGAGTCACGGGGAACCGCTGTTCTACGCAGGAGCGCGACTTGATCTGATGTACATTTTACAGCATCCTCTGGCTGTTTGGCAGAGGAGGGCTGATGGTGGGCAAGAGTGAAAGCCCACAGTGCAGTCTGACAGAAGGCTGGATCAGGCAAGGGCAGTAGCAGTGGGGCGGAATAATTTCAAGATACATTTTAGATAAACCCACTGGAATTTACGGAGGGTTTGGATGTGGGGGCTGGGTGTGAGGGAAAGGGAAAAGCCCTGGATGATTCCTAGGTTTTTGGTTTGAGGAGCGGAGTGGAAGATAATGCATTTACTGCATTGGGGAAGGAATCGGGTGTGAGGTAGGGGTAAATTCTGTGGTGGGGAAGGATAAATAATGAGTTATTTTATGGACATGTTAAGTATAAGATACTTATGAACCATTCAGTGAAGAGAGCAGATAAGAGGAAATGGGAGGCCAGGGAGAGGGATTAAGATATGATAGATAAGGAACAATCCGTGAGATAGAAAGAAGCTGATAGACTGTAAGGTCAAGGAAGCAAGAAGGGAAACGCATTGAAGTCAGAGAGGCCGGTCAGCTGTTTCTAATGCAGAAGAGAGGGTTAGCGAAATGAGGTGGAGAATGGAGGTGGGGTTCTGAAACCCAGACACTTTCAGTGAGAAAGGAACAGGATGCCAGGACGCTTAGCTTACTGAGGCAAAGGGTGTGCCGGGGGCCGCAGTGCATGGATGGATAGCAAGCCCTGCAGTGGCCCCTAAAGGTGACTGTGGACACCCTCTGCCTCTGCCGCCTACCTCCGCTTCCCTCCCATCTCACCCCAGAGGCAAAGCCCTGAGCTTTCCATCTTTCAAAGTGGTTACTGCCTCCTCCTAGTCAAGGGGCTTTGCCTTACTGAGACGGACAGAGGGCGTTGGCAGACTGTGGTCTTGCTCTGTCCGTGTTCATGGTCCCTAGAATGGCCTCTCTCCCCCATCGTCACATCACCCATGAACTGAGCTGCTGGACACAGTGGAGGGACCGGGGACAGTGTGGAGTCACTTCACTTGTCTGAGTCTCAGGGTGGGTGAAGTGGGAGTTCTGGGCCGAAGGATCGTTGAGGCCTCTGGGGACTCCAGTGTTGTACCGACCCGAAGCAGTTCCATGTCACTGGCCAGCAGCGACAAGCCGCATGCCAAACAGTTGCTTGGTCAATTTAGTCCACGCAGCACATTTCCCCTTCCTGAATTTACCTTCAACATAAGGGGAAATGAAGGCAGCATTATTCCTGGTCTGAGATTCTTAGTCGTTCAGGGCACATTTACTTCTTGCTAATGATCCCTGAAGCTGATTTTAGTTTTAACGGTGCAAGCCGAGCAAAGCATAGACACACTTGGGTTTGTCATAACGACTCTGAAATCAATACAAAGAAACCTTGGCTTATGTGAGACTGCCACCACTCAGCGAATCACACTGTGCAGTATTTCCTAAAAGATAATGGGTTTCAAAACCAAACATAAATCTTCTGGGACGTATCGGCTATTTGTCATGTTTTCTGGCGGTGGAATTACAGCAGCTTCAATAAAATCCATTTGGTGGTTGAGTCGTAGATTAATACCTGATACAATCCTAGTCTTAGGACCACATGACGTAAAGTGCTGGGGGAGGGAAGCAAGTGTGCAGTTATTCTAGGGTTCTAGTAACCCTGATGCCAAACCTTGGCCTGGAAATTGCTCAAAAATTGCCAAAAAAGCAATATAAATATAGGGCTTTGAATATTAAGCTCTGTAAAGCGATACTATATTCTCGAAATAATAAACATGACTCCCATATGTGGCGAAGGAGACCGAACGCTGCCAACTGCCATGCAAAGCAAATTGGTTCGCATCTGTTTTGTTCACACCAGCTTAGCTCCAGCCTTTGCACTTGAATCCTTGACACGATTTAATCACCTCTGCCTATTTCTCAACTCAGCAGAAATAGTTTCCCCATGACAAGGAAAATGGAATTGATTTTCTGATTAAATGACTTCGGTGAGTCCTTCTCCGTTAATAGTGCTTCTCTGCCACAGACGCGTCAGCAGCGTTTATGGAGCCCCCACAGGGCAAGAAGTATTTACAAGGTGTTACATGAATCTCTAAGAACAATAACTCTGTGGCCTCCCTAACCCATCCATGCTTGGAATTAAGCAGCTATTTCTGTCCGGATGCCAGGTTAACACCTAATTCTCTCAGTGTTGTGGGGAAAGGGAACGTTGTCCTGACAACAGTTTGGAAAAAGTCGAGTAGAAAAATTGACTCAAGCTCAAGCTGCCGTCTTAGCAATTGCACATGGAGGCTTGCTCTCCTTGTCACTTAAGTCGGTGTCTGGGTAGAGATGCCGCCCTTTGCGAAAATTAATTACAAGTCCTGTAATATGGTCATATGTCGAAAAGGCTAGAAAGGGTCTTTCTCCCATTCCTCAGGGACCGCTGAAGCCTCACAGGCCTCCACGGTCCCCAGTTTCCCACATGTCCTTCCAGGGACATTCAGTGCATGAAAAGCCAAAACATGTGTGTTATTCATTCTCCTTCTCTCTCTCTCTTTTAAAAAGCATAAATGGTGCCACATTTATTGCTCTGAATGTGTTTTTTCCAATAATTTCTTGGAGATTCCTGCATATCGACACGAAGAGAAATGCCGCTCTCCCCCCGCCCCCCACTGTCTTCTGTTATAAATTGAAGTGTAATCAACAGGTAGCACTGCCTTGGTCTAAGGTGTGCTGCACAACGATGTGATGTGCGTGTGTGTGTGCGTGTGTGTGTGTGTGCAGAAATAATCAGCACAAATCTAGTTAGCATCCATCGCCACCCGGAGCGACAATTTCGTTTCGTGTGATGAGAACTTTTAAGGTCGACTTTCTTAGCAGCTTTCACACAAACATCACAATGTTGTTAACTGCCGTCCCCGTGCTGTGCATGATGGGCCCAGGACTTTCATCTTATAACTGTTTTTTTTTTTTTAAGATTTTATTTATTTATTTTTAGAGAGAGGAGAAGGGAGGGAGACAGAGAGGGAGAGAAACAGCAATGTGTGGTTGCCTCTCACATGGCCCTCACTGGGGACCTGGCCCGCAACCCAGGCATGTGCCCTGACTGGGAATCGAACCGGGACCCCTTGGTTCCCAGCCTGTGCTCAATCCACTGAGCTACACCAGCCAGGTATAACTGGGGTTTTGTACCTTTGACTCCCTTTACCCGTCTTGCCTACCCCTCACTGCGGTGCCCCTGGCAACCACCAGTCTCTTCTCTGTATCTGTGAGTTTGTTTGTTTGGAGCCTACATATTGCATGAGATCACCCCCATTCTTTTAAACAATTCCCTAGTATTCCGTTGCGTGGATGTAATGTAGCTCATTTAACTAATTCCCCATCAATCGATTTGTTTCCTGTCTTTATTACTACAAGCAATGTGCAGTGGATAACTTTGCATAAATGTCACTTTTCTTATGTGCTAGTGTATTGCTAGGGATGAATCACTAGAGTTAGAATCACCGAGTCACCACATAGGGTACATTTTAAATTTTCATAAACATCGCCAGTTGCCTCCCACACGGGCTGTGCAAATATACTGTTCCACCAACAATGTATGAGCACACCCGTTTCTCCACATCCACTCTCACATAATATGTTATTAAATCAGCCTTTTTGATTTTTATCAATTTGAGGGGAAAATTGTGTCTCAATGATTTTGAGGGGTTGGGAGCAGGTGGCAAATCAAGAGCTGGGTCTCAGTAGAATCCAGGTCTCCTGTGAGGTCAGAATTTCCTTCCATTTTAAGGCTGAAAAATATTCCATTGTGTATGTACACATTTTACTTATCCATTCATCTGTCAATGGGCACTTGGGTTTTCCCTACCTTTTGGCTACTGTGAATACTGCTGCTGTAGACATGAGTGTGTAAATACCTTTGTGAGATGCTGTTTCCATTTTGGTGGATATATACCCAGAAGCAGAAATGCTGGATCACGTGGTAATTCTATTTTTAATTTTTTGAGGAACTCCCGTACTGTTTTCCACAGTGGCCGCACCACTTTACATTCTCACCAGCAGTGCGCAAGGATTCCAATGACCATACCCTTCGGCCTAGCCGACCCTTATTATTTTATGTATTTTTCGGTAGTAGGCAGTATAATGCATGTGAGTTGGTATCTCAATTGAGATTTGTATTTCACTAATAATTAGTGATGTTGAACATTTTTTCATGTGCTTATTAACCATTTGTAACCTTTGGATAAATGTCTATTCAATCATTTGCCTATTTTTTAATCAAGATTTTTGTTTTTGTTGTTTTTGAGCTTTAGGAATTCTCTATATGTTCTGGAGATTAATTCTTTATCAAATAGATGATATGCAAATATTTTATCCCATTTTGCGGGTTGCCATTTTATTCTATTGATAGAGTCTTTTGATGCACAAAATTTTAAAATTTTCATGAAGTTCTGTTTGTGTATTTTTTCTTTGTAACCTATTCTTTTTCATAACAAATAAATCATGGCCAAACCCAGCGTGATGAAACATTTGCCCTATGTTTTCTTTTAAGAATTTTTTAGTTTTAGGTCTTACATTTAGGTTTTTGATTCATTTTCAGTTAATTTTTTTATATGGTGTTAGGTAAGGATCTAATTTCATTCTTTTGCATGTGGATATCCAGTTTTCTTAGCACATTTGTTGAAAAGACTATAATTTTCCCATTGAATAGTCTTGGGACCTTTTTAAAAATCTTTGACCATATCTGGGAGGGTTTATCTATTAATTCTTTATTCTAGTTCATTGATCTAGATGTCTATCTTTATACTAGTACCATACTGTTTTAATTATCATAACTTCGTAGTAAATTTAGAAGTCAGGAAATATGAGTTCTTCACCTTTGTTCTTAAAAGTGCTGCTGGATTCTATTTGCTAATATTATATTCAGGATTTTTTTTAGATTTTATTTATTTCTTTATTTTAGAGAGGGGAAGGAAGGAAGAAAGAGAGAGTGGAAACATCAATATGTCTTTGCCTCTCAAGTGTCCCCGACTGGGGACCTGGCCTGCAACTCAGGCATGTGCCCTGACTGGGAATTGAACCAGCAACCCTTTGGTTTGCAGGCCAGTGCTCAATCCACTGAGCCACACCAGCCAGGGCTACATTCAGGACTTTAAAATATTAAAGACCATAAATGACATGACACCATTCCACCCTTCTCTTTTTTCTCCTTTCCTCCTCCTCTCCTTTTCGCTTTCCTTTCCTGTTTCCCCTTCATTTCTTCCTTCCTTTTGTGCTCGATCTCACATGTTTTTCTCATGAATTCTCTTTAATAGCTGCATTGTTTTCCTCTGACTCAGCTACGTCAACACCACGAGAATGCCCCAGCTCTGTCTCCTTAGTCACAAAGTCCTGAATATTTCATCCTGTTTACAAATTACTCCTAATCTGTTCTGAATGAAGAATATATTCTAAGGGAAGATAGTGAACTTTCCAAATGGTGTTACTATTCGAGAGTCCAAGTGATAGGGCTTTATATATAGTATTAATGCATTTAACAAGCACTTGTTTATTACCTAAGCATCAGGGACTGCCTTAGATTTGGGGAGTGAAAACATGATAGAGTTAAGCCTTGTTTGGTGGAGACAGAGCACTTTAGCAGCACTCATTAGGTGGCAAGATACATGCTTTGAAAGTTTGCCAAGTGCGCACACTGAGGAGCACCGGGCGGGGGCGGGGGCGGGGGCGGTCCTCGGGGAGGTCTTCACTGCTGAATCCGCCTCCTCAGTTCTCATTTCTGGTAATTTATGCCTGTTTACCTAAACTCAGAACTGGCATGTGATCTCACCGCTGGTGAAATCTCTCTCTTCTACTTATCCCAGGATCTAAGAAACTGTGTGTGATAGTTTCTACCGTCTCTGGAGTCAGGAATGAATGAGAGAATCTGATGAGAGCTTCTGGTCTCCTTAGAGTGTGAGTGTGCTGGCCCTAAGCACAGACAGGAAGTGGTGGATCATCTAAGGATGTGTTCATAGTGTCAAGTCACAAAGTTGCCAAGTTCCCACTGGGTCCTGGAACAGGTACGGGGAGACATTGGAGGATCTGAAGCTAATCCCTTCTGAGGACTCAGACTTTCTTAAGAGGTAACAAATGCCTCTGCCTTACTGATGTGGTACAAATCTGAGCTCACAAATGGGGCTCTTCCCTCATCACCGTCACTGTGGGAGTCTTTTTTTTCTTTTTTAAGATTTTATTTATTTATTTTAGAGAGAGGGGAAGGGAGGGAGACAGAGAGAGAGAGAAACAGCAATGTATGGTTGCCTCTCACATGGCCCTCACTGGGGACCCGGCCCGCAACCCAGGCATGTGCCCTGACTGGGAATCGAACCGGGACCCTCTGGTTCCCAGCCCGCGCTCAATCCACTGAGCTACACCAGCCAGGGCCTGTGGGTGTCTTTTAAGACTTCCTGTTCAGCCATCCTTTATCTTTCTTTCTTTAAAGATTTTTATTTATTTATTTATTTTTAATACAGAAGGGAAGGGAGGGAGAAAGAGAGGGAGAGAAACATCAGTGTGTGGTTGCCTCTCACGTGGCCCCCACTGGGGACCTGGCCTGCAACCCAGGCATGTGCCCTGACTGGGAATCCAACCGGCAACACTTTGGTTCGCAGCCCGCGCTCAATCCACTGACCTACACCAGCCAGGGCTCTTCACCTTTCTGCTAAAGCTGCCAGTTGAAGCGTCAACTCATGCCAACTGGGCCAATGTTAACTTTATGTTAGTTTCTTATGGTGATGCTTGCTGTTGATCTGCATTTGTTCCAGGGAAGATCTGCAGCTTCTGTCACTTTAAAATGTCCCCTAGAATTACATTTTGTGAGATCTTGAGCTTCAGAAAGATTCTCTGCCAAACTTAGACTTGGGCTCTCTTGAGTCATGGAAACCAGGGGGTGCACCATCTGCCTACGTCACTGTGACAAGGAATGGTCCTGATGATTTTCAGTTTCCTTAACTTTTTGCTCCTTGGACACTTGGTTCTTGGAGTCTACATCCACAAGGAGCATTCCTGTATTTTATACTGAGCATTTTTTCCCATTTGGGGAAATTTTAAATTGAAAAAACCAACTAATCCTTCGCACAATCCTGGGACAACATATTCTAGGTAAAATGGAATGCTAGCATGCCATTGAAATTCTTTGCTAGAGGATTAGCTACAATAGCCAGAGACTAATGTGGCTTTTGGAATACTTAAGTTTACTGTAATTATAAATGTACATAAGCTGATGATTCATGAACTCTCAAATTATACAGCTGCATTTAATTTTATGTTGAAGTGTTTTTAAACCGTCAGAAAAAGATGTTACCAAATGTTTCTGGCTCACTAAAAGTTGTTCTATTTTTAAAAATTCTTAATCAAAGGCAAAGACTCATCCAACATCTTCACATAAAGTTTGATGAGGGAAATAAATTTCTTGTCATGTAAGTCCTTTAGGCTAAGGGAATTCAGGGAGAATTTTCTTGAATCTTAAACATGATGATTGTTGCTATTTTGTATTTCTTCTTTAAAAAAAACCCTATAAAACAAGGCGTTCATGGACTTAGGATGGAAATACATGTGACAGAATCATAGTGCAGATGGACAGGTAGGTCCCCCACGCCATCATCGTTCCCCCGCTGTAGCCGGCACTGCTTAGCATCTCGATTGCGCAGGATTCTTCCAGGCCAGACAAAATCCCACTGGAGTCAGAGATTCAAACACGCACAGCGCCACTGGGTGGCGCAATTGGAAGTCTGTACAGAGAACGGGTTTTAAAAACGCCCTTTCCCTCCCTCCTAAGGTCTAGGATTTATAAACACGAAAGCGGTAGCCCTTTGTGCTTGTTCTTTTATTAGGGACTGTTTATAAAAGTGAGGAAGTCTGTGGCCTTTCAAAGAGTGTGGATTTCACGTTGGAAGTCCTTGTGTTGTTATTCTGTATGAAATTAGCAGGGGTGTTTTTCAGGATCGTCTTCTTTTTGATCTGGTTAATACAAGCAGTGGAGCAAGCTAGTTTCCAGAGGAAGTGGCTGTAGCGTTATGCTGTGGTGTTATTCTCTGGTATGGTAGGTTCCTACTGCTAAACGTAGCTATTTACATTTAAATTCAAATTTATTAAAATAGAATACATTTAAAATTCACTCTAGCCACACTGTAATTATTCCATCGCCTCATGCGATTAGTGGCTACTGTATACTACGGTGCAGACAGAGGACATTTTCATTGCCACAGAAAGTTCTGTTGGGTAGGGCTGTTAGGGTCCTTTTCTTCTTGTCCTTAAAAGAATAGAGAAATAATGAGTGTTTTCTGCTTGTGCTACCTAAAGTCCTTGGGAACCAATACACATTTTTTAAAAATGTACTTTCAATCACAGTTTGTAGTCAACTTTATTTTGTATTAGTTTCAGGTGTACAGCATAGTGGTTAGGCAATCATATACTAAAAGTGACCCGCCCCCCACTGAGTTTTCAGATACCCACCTGGCGCCCCATGACTATTTCATAACTATCAATTAGTACTTGCACTCTCTTCACCTTTTCCACCCAGCCTGCCAACACCCCACCCCTCTGGCAACCACCAGTTTATTCTCTGCATTTCTAAGTCTGTTTCTATTTTGTTTGTTCATTTATTTTGTTCTTTAGATTTCACGTATAAGTGAAGCCATATGGTATTTGTCTTTCTCTGACTGGCTTATTTCACTTAGCATAAAGCCCTCTAGGTCCATCCATGCTGTTGCAAATGGTAAGATTACATTTTTTTTTATGACTGAGTAATATTTTATTGTATGTATGGACCACAGCTTTTTAAATCCATCTTGTATTGATGGACACTTGGGTTACTTCTGTATATTGGCTATTGTAAATGATGTTGCAATGAACATATGAGTACACATATTCTTTTGAATGAAGGTTTTGGGTTTCTTCAGAGATATAGCTAGAAGTGGGATCACTGGGTCATAAGGCAGATCCATTTTTAATTTTTTGAGGAACCTCCACCCTATTTTCCACAGTGGCTGCACCCATCTGCATTCCTACCAACCGCGCACTAAGTAAAGAAAGACATGTTTGCTTAACATTTACCTGAGGTTCAATTGATATATTTTATAATCCTGCAACATTATGCTACCACAATTGAAGAGCTAGAGTAGATCCATATACACATTTGATAATACGATGATGGATATCAAAGTTATCCTAAAATAGATTTTGCATAGTGCCTATTATAAGAATCAGTTCAGAATCAATCAATATACTAAGATTTTGATAACTACATGCAATTGTTTAGTGACTCCTAATCTCACCAGGTCCATTTTTATATGATCTTTTTATGTGCTTTTTTATTTCTCTAAGATCTGCTATCCATTTTGTTCCTAGTACTACTTCTTTTTTAAAAATTTGTTATTGTGTTTTAGACCTTAGGTGTTTCATTTAAGTCATGCAGGGAGGGCTGCTCACCTTTTTCAACCTTTGACTCTTCATTGCCTCCGAGGGGACCGCTTACACTACGCTTCCCTCCTTCCCCGCATAAAGCCGGTTCTCGAGTCTGGGTCCCCTGGGGGATATCACATTTCCATGCCGACTGAACAGGCTGTAAGGAGATAATTTGCTTGTCTAATATTTGTGACAACATTAAGTAGTTCTGATTACATTTATAGGCTGTCAAGACAGCCTGGTGAAAAATGCAAATTTCAGGCAATTGTGTCCTCTCCTTGACAGAGTATGCGCTCGTCTGCAGGTGGCTGGTGCTGGGTGGACAGCTGATAGGGTTAGTTCTGTAAACAGCTACTGCACTTGTCTTTTGTGCCAGGACCTGTGATTGGTACCTAGGGGTACAAAGGCGTATTCAAGACTTAGTCCATGCTTTTGAGGTGTTCACATACTAGTCGGGAATGAGCCCCCCATTTTTAAAAAACCCATTGAACATTTCATGTTACCGAGAAGGTTAGAAACTAAGGATAGTCCCTGCCAAAGCTGGCTGAGTGTTAGTGTGTGTAATCTAATGCGATAAAACAGGTTCTGAAGATGTAGGGGAAACTGATCTCATTTTTAATGCTCATCCCACCTTTCTCCAGGACAGTGGTTATCAAACTTGACTGCATATTAAATTCTCTTGAAGAGCTTTAAAAAGTACTGATCCTCAGGGCCAGCTCCTTGAGGGGTGGTTCTAAGTGCGGTCCAGAGACAAACAGCATTAGCAGAATCTGGGAACTTGTTATAGATGCAGATTCTCAGGCCCCACCCCAGACCCACAGAAGCAGACACTGGGTTTGGGGCCCAGCAGTCTGCGTGTTAGGGTGCCCTTCAGTGAGTCGGATAGACGTGAAACTCCAGAACTGCTGCGGTGGATATTCGGGCTTCATTGCTGGGATGTGATCTGAATTCTGGTCCTTTTCAAGGGCTCTCCAGGGTGTGCTCAGGGGTGGCCAGACCTGAGAACTACGGCTCTAAGAGGAAACTTGCTCAGACTTCTCTTCTGAGTTGGACCTGTTCAGGTGGGCGTGGCGCCAGAGAGCCCCTTGGTTCAGCTGTCCTGCGTTGTGGTCACTTCGTTGCTTTTACAATGCACGAGCGGAAGAACTCCCACACCCTGTACACAGGGTGCGTGGGAGCAAAATTTAAGACATGACCCAAACCCATTGAGAAGTAGTCCCTAAACTGAGGTAGACCAGTGCGGCTCTAATGCTAGCATTCTTACAGATCCCCTGAGGATCTTGTGAAATGCAGATTCAGAATTAAGTAGGTCTGGGGTGGGGCCCGTGAATCTGCATTTGTTTCCAACAAGCTCCCAGGTGTTGCTGCTGCTGCTGGCCTGGTAGCTTTGCGTAGCTAGTTAGAAGTTAAGACAGGTCCAACCCCAGACCTATGGAATAAAGGTCTGCATTTTTTTTTTTTTTAAGATTTTATGTATTTTTTTTAAGATTTTATTTATTTATTTTTAGAGAGAGGAGAAGGGAGGGAGACAGAGCAATGTATGGTTGCCTCTCACATGGCCCTCACTAGGGACCTGGCCTGCAACCCAGGCATGTGCCCCGACTAGGAATAGAACCGGGACCCTCTGGTTCCCAGCCTGCGCTCAATCCACTGAGCTACACCAGCCGGGCAAGATCTGCATTTTAATAAGAACCCTATTGTCTAAAGGGACTTTGTATTCTAGACAAAAGAGTAATTTCTGGAAGATACAGCCTTAAGGTGAATTTTTATTGTGCTCGGGTCTGTTTTGCGTCTGCTTGGAGAAGATGAGGTGTTGTGATATGATTGGAGACCTAGAGTTGCTGCCTAATGGGACAGAAACAATTGTTATGAAATTCTATCCATTCTATAATGGATATGCGTATCAAGTCATCACGTTGTATACTTTAAATATATGCAATCATATTTGTTGGTTATTCCTCAAAAGTTAAAAAAATAATTTCTTTGGGTTTGGTATTTATTCTTAGAGAAATTCACCTTGAGACAAATTCTCTTGGAGATGTGCTAGATAGGAAAAGTGACCGAATGAAGGCTTTTAATTTGATTTTGAAACTGCTTTAGAAAATAATGTGATTGGGGTGGAATTTTTTTAATAGATAAACTCAGAGAATATTTGAATGAATTAGAAAATTTAATTTCTTTAATAATAAATGTAGTATATTAAGGTAAAAAGAAATATATTTTTAAAACAAAATATTATTTAAGCTAAGTGAAGTATGGAATTTTAATATCCCAGTACACCACATTAAAATATGAATTCTCTAGTTTTGAAGCAGCAAAGAAATAGCTGCTTATTTCACATTATATTAAGCACTTCATTAATAATTTGAAGATTTGGGGGGATTTATTTTTCGCTTCTATTGAGAAGAAACAGTTATGTCCAATTATTTTAGAAATAAACATCATGTATGATTCTCCTTAGTGAATATCACAAGTTAAATATCTTAGTTGGAGTGATTCATGCATGTTAAGGCTAAATTTACAGTGAACTGAATGTGTTTTTGTTATGTTTACTCTAAAAAATCCAACTCCATAGCATATGATTATCTAAATCATGGGATTTTTAATACAACAACTTCATAGAATTTAAAGCTGGAAGAGATCTTAGATGTTGAGTCCAGTTCTCTCATTTTATAGATGGAGAGACTGAGAGCCAGACCATTTGCGTGCCTCTTCCAAACTCCCAGAGAGCTGGATTTGAGTGCTGTGGGCTGGAGCCAAGAGAGGCAGGAGGTGCCGTGCGTGTCCCGCTCAGGGTTTGCTGGGCCCCTTGGACCTGCCCAGCCTGTCACCTGCCGTGGGGAGCCAGTCCCCTCCCTAGCGCAGACGAGAGGCTCTGCAGCATCACTTGTAAAGACCCCTGTGGAAAATCACGTTCAGAGAATGAGAAAACAACATCTGTTTGGCTTTGGACCCACAAGAATTACAGAAATCACCTCTTTTTTGCCCACCAATTATGGTGATTAAATTACTATAAAAATCAAACTTGAAAGGGAGGGCTGTTAGGCTGCTTCTCAAGAGGATGGCAGAACATAGAGCTGCTCCCCCACCTTCCCTTGCCATTTTTTAAAAATTCAGAGCAGAGGACTAATTTGATAGTCCTAATCTTAGAATTATTTGCAGCTTGTGAAACTCCAAATGTTTGTGCATGTTTAGTAAGCAGACCTATAATGAATCTTATTAATTTGAGTAAGTGCTCTTGGGCATTGAAAATACACACGGACAAAGACAAAGGGGGATAGGATTGAGGGTGGGCGGGGCAGGAAAATGCAGACAACTGTACTTGAACAACAGTAAAAAAATAATAAAAGAATTTAAAGACAAAAAAAAAGAAAATACAGGGTCTGGCAGAAGTAACGCCTGCTTGAGTGTGGTGGGTAGGGTACGTGAATGTCTTGCATGAATGGACAGCAATTTGAACATTTCATCTAAAATGTCCTATGGTGTGCTCGAGTGTGATATTATGTTCCAAATATACATGCTTATAATTTTGTAATAAAAGATTTTGTAATAAAAAAGGGGCGTCATTTGTGCTGGACCCCTGTGTAATCATCGACTATGCTAATTCATAGGCATAATTTTTGATACCAGATGAAAATCTGAGCTCTCACATATATGTTGGCATGGTTAACTAAAAGCCAAAAGAAAAAAAAAAGTAATATGCAATTACAGTTTCATTTTACTACAAGAAAGAAGCAATAAAACATTTAAAAATATTGTAACAATGAATCAGGAGGGATGAATTATTCAAACTTTATCTAGTTAACGCTCAAGCATTTAACGTAGAGAGACGGTTCTCTTTGGTTTCCCAACTCTGCCATATGTAAAAATATAAAAACACCTAATAAATGTACACATGCCTTCTGATTAGGCTGTTTGACACAAATATTTGCATGGTTGTAGAAGATAAATAGGAATTGTATATTGTGTTAGAACTTCTATGACTTAGTAAAAGAATAGGATTGATATAAATATCCAGTTTTACCTCCCTGTGGTCAATTTCTCACTTTCTAAAACCTTATGGAAACAATCCAAAATATACACATATACATATATATTTAACTTAATGCTATTGCAAATAAGAATTTGAGAAATGTGGACCTGATTAATGTTAACTGGATTTTGTAATATTTTATGCATAAGTGTTCAAAAATGAAGTTTAAATAAATGCAAAGAAAAATACCCATTTAATTTACATTGGCAATAAAAGTGAAATAAAAAAATACAGTTTTAATATAAAAATCAGGCAATCTTGTTAATCAGAGAATAAATAGCTCAAAAGAACAGCTGCTTTTTTATGAGTCCAATACTGGCATTCAAAATGCTATAACACAGCTCAAATGTACAAATTAAACAGTGCATTATAGGACCTAATGATAGCAAGAAGAGACACAGGGCTTCATCCTGTTTGCTTTATCTAAAAGTCTTTTATTAAAGATGTGATTCTAGTGTCAAGCTAAAGAAAGATGTAAATTGAGGCAGAATTTATTTGAATGACCAGAGTTTATTTGGGAATAGCAGAGAAATTGCCATTTGGAATTGTAAAATGTAGCAAGCTACAGGCGTGTCCATTGAAGGGTTGGGGCGAGCTCCATTTATGGGCAAGGAGTACAAAGAGGGGGGCACCCAGCCAGAGCCCAAGCAGTAAGTTCATTGGCTTGAGGACGGTGAGAGATTCTTGGCGGATGTTCATTGGTCTGGAGATGATTCTGTTTTTTGTAAGTCACACATTCATGGGAAGCCAGTCTCTCATCTCTTCAGTTCTGTTCTTCTGGAGGGCACATGCGTGAGATTCTCCATTTCCTATCATCCAGTTCCTTTTTTGTTTGAAATTCTTTTAGAACATGTATCAAGTTCTCTGTCCCAATTATAAACTCACAGGACTAGAGGATATGTGAAAATTCAGTTAATGACCCATGTGTGGAAAATGCTGAACTTCACAAGTAAACAAAGAAATTACCATTTAACCAAGCTATTGTTTTCTCCCTATTAAATTGCACCTCTATTAAATAAACAACCAAGGAGTTAAAGCAGAAAACTTCATCCAGACCGGTAGGAGGGTTTTATCCAGCAAAGCTATCACTTGGAGGGCAGATGGGCGGAGAGGACTCTGGCAAGGCGGCAGCTGGTGACAAGGCAAGGCAGTGGCTGGTGGAGTGGGTGGTCCCACATTTCCATGCAGATAAACCAGGAGGAACAACTGGGGAATGAGACAGACTGCACAACCCAGGGTTCTAGCATGGGGAAATAAAGCCTCAAAACCTCTGACTGAAAAACGCTGTGGGGGTTGAGGCAGCAGGAGAAACTCCCAGCCTCACAGGAGAGTTCATTGGAGAGACCCAGGGGGTCCTAGAACATACACAAACCTACCCACCTGGGAATCAGCACTAGAAGGGCCCATTTTGATTGTGGGTAGTGGGGGAAGTGACTGAAAGCCACTGAGACAAAGAAATATGGCCCCCAAAAATGTGAAATAAAGGAAAATGTACAGGAAACCAACACTGAAGGGAAGAAAACTGGGACTCAAACAATGGTTTGGAGCAAAAGGAAGAAATAAACGTTCAACCAGAACAGAATGAAGAAACAAGAATTCCAAAAAACGAGGAGAGGCTTAGGAACCGCTGGGACAACTTTAAACATTCCAATATCCAAATCATAGGGTGCCAGAAGAAGAAGCAGAAGAACAAGAAATTGATAACCTATTTGAAAAAATAATGGAGAACTTCCCTAATCTGGCAAAGGAGATAGACTTCCAGGAAGTCCAGGAAGCTCAGAGAGTCCTAAAGAAGTTGGACCCAAGGAAGCACACACCAAGGCACATTATAATTAAGTTACCCAAGATTAAAGATAAGGAGAGAATGTTAAAAGCAGCAAGAGAACAGGAGACAGTTACCTACAAAGGAATTCCCATAAGACCATCAGCTGATTTTGCAAAAGAAACCTTGCAGGCGAAAAGGGGCTGGAAAGAAGTATTTGAAGTCATGAAAGGCAAGGACCTACATCCAGGATTACTCTATTCAGCAAAGCTATCATTTGGAATGGTAGGGCAGATAAAGTGCTTCCCAGATAAGGTCAAGTTAAATGAGTTCATCATCACCAAACCCTTATTATATGAAATGTTAAAGGGTCTTATCTAAGAAAAAGAAGATAAAAAATATGAACAGTAAAATGACAACAAACTCACAGATATCAACAACTGAATCTAAAAAAACAGAAACAGCCTGGCTGGTGTAGCTCAGTGGATTGAGCTCGGGCTGCAAATTAAAGGATTGCCGGTTCGATTCCCAGTCAGGGCACATGCCTATGTTGCTGGCCAGGTCCTCAGTGGGGGCCATGTGAGAGGCAACCATACATTGCTCTTTCTCCCTCCCTTCTCCGCTCTCTAAAAATAAATAAATAAAATGTTAAAAAAAAAAAAACAAAAAACGGAAACAAAACCGAAAAGAACGAAGCAAACAAGTAGAACAGGAACAGATTCACAGAAAGAGAGATCATATGGAAGGTTATCAGTGGGGAGGGGAAGAGGGGAGAATGGAAGGAAAAGTACAGGGAATAAGAAGCATAACCGGTAGGTACAAAATAGACAGGGAGAGGTTAAGAATAGTATGGGAAATGGAGAAGCCAAAGAACTTATATGTATGACCCATGGACATGAACTAAGGTGGGGGAATGAGGGAGTGAGGGTAGATACAGGGTGGAGGGGAATAAAGGGGAGAAAAGAATGGGACAACTGTAATTGCATAATCAATGAAATATATTTAAACACACACACACATTTGTAGAAATGAAAGGCTGGAAGTATATACACCAAAGTGTGTATTGTGATTATCTCTGGGCAGTATATTTATGTATAATTTTCTTCATTGAGATTTTTTTCATAGTTCCCAATTTTATGAAATGCTTGTCTAATTACATAATTAGGAAACATACAAATTATAAAAAGTTTATTTTTTACAGTGTCCTGTTCTAAGTTACAAAGCTATGAGTTGCCAATCTCATCCTAAAACATAACCTGGGAATGTTTAACATTCCTTTCAGTGAAGTTCAAGTCCATGTCTTGTACAATTCACTTTCATAATGTCTTCTGCTCTTCATGCTGGAACACAATTCTGAATCCACCCCATGACTTTCTTATCTTCAATCTTTTTGGCTTCCCTTTTCTAACCTTTTGCTCTTTCCTTCTTCTATTCTGGCTCTCCTCAGACGACACCCCAGGGAAATCTGCTTCCTACTACTGAATAAGGTCTGGAGGACAACCCTCTATTTCTTCCAATGTCATTGTGGATGTCAGAGAAATGGGCTCCCCCCTGGGAATTCTCTCTGTAGCTCAGTTGAGCTGCCCCAGAAGTTTTGAGGAGTGTATACTTAACCCAAAGCTGTTGTCTTCCCTTTGGGCTGTCCTGGCATGTCACAGTAGATGGTAACCACAGGAAGAAACTGGCTGACACTTTGACGCCTCCAGAAGTGACTTCATTGAATTGATGGTGACTCATCCATTCATATCTCCCAGGAACAATGCTTTCCCACCTTTCCTGGCTTCCTCTCTGTCAGCCTTTCATGGTAAATAGCACCTGTCTTGTCTTATTTTAAAACTTTATTTTTAATTTTAATTGACTTGTTTACTATGACATTACAATTTATAAGAAGAAATACATACTTGGTCTTTGTCCATCTCTTGGTTTTTGCCCCATTTCCTACAACTCTTGGAATTTCCTAAGCAATAAGTGAGATAAAGGTGCCTTTTGTTATGTCAATGAGGCACCTTTTGGAAAGTCCCCAGGTCGCCTAAGAATGGAGGCTGCCAACCACTTGATTAGAAAGTTGGAACTTTCAGTCCCACTCCCCAACCTCCAAGGAGGCAAGAGGGACTTGAGCTTGAGTTCAAGCACAAATGGCCAATGATTGAATTAAGGCCTAAGGAATGAAACCTCCACAGAAAACTCTAATGGATGAGGTTCAGAAAGGCTCTGGATTGGTGAGCACATGGCTGTTTGGGGAGGATGGTGTGCTCAGAGAGCATGGAAGCTCAGCACCCTTTACCCAGAGGCATCTCTCCCATCTGGTTGTTCCTGAGTTACGTCCTTTTATAATAAACTGGTAATGTAGTAAGTAAGCTGTTTCTCTGAGTTCTGTAAGATGCTCGAGCAAATTAATTGAACTCAAGGAGGGGGTCGTTGTACCCTTTCATCTGTAGCCAATGGGTCAGAAGCACAGGTAACAACCTGAGCTTGCAATTGGCATTTGAATGGGGCAGGGCAGTCTTGTAAGACTGAGCCCTTAACCTGTGGGATCTGATGCTATGTCCAGGTAGATAGTATCAGAAGTGAACTGGGTTGTAGGACACCCAGTTGGTGTTGGAGAACAGCTTGTGGGAAAACCACTGCCATGCATTGGAATTGGGTGCAGAATCATCATTCATTCATTCATTCATTCATTTACTTTGTTGGTTGATTGATGATGTAATACATTGCCTTGTCAAGCAATTTAAATGATACAGAAGTATATAAAGTTTCCCCAGAGGTCACAACTAGTGTTATGTGAGAATCCATCTAGATATTTGTCTACACATTTAAAACATTGTGTGTGTATGCCTGAATGTGTATATAAGCAGGCATACCTACAATTTAAAAAACTGGGATCATTCTTTTGTACAACTTGCTTGGATTTAGTCATTTGGGTGCTGATAGCAATTTAGATTGATTGCAGTTTTTCATGGGTGCAGCAGGTGCCTCGGTGGATGTCCCTGTATGGAATTTTTGTGCCACCTGTTTGAGAAAGCCAGACTCTTTCCTCAGCTTAGCTGCAGCCAGCCAAGTGTCACTAATTGTAACAGTTGCTGTTTCTGTCTGCAGTCAGCAGAAACAAACCAACTGTGCGATATAATAGTTACCACTTCCCGGGCGCTCTCTAAGTGCATACTGTGTTATTCTTTTATGTGTCCCCATTTTGCAGAGGAGGATACTGAAGTTTGGAAGGGAGTGGCTAACCCTGATAACCGTCTGATGGGCTATCAAATGACGGAAGTGCCTGAGTTTAAACTTTGCCAGTTTTCCACTCCACCGCCTCGGCTCCCTTCTGAAGTGATAGCCCAGGCGAGTTGCTGTCATCCAGAGTGACCTCCCAAAGCAAAGGTCTTTCCTGCTCACAATGCCACAAGTTTCTAAGAGGGACATGAAAAAAATCAGCCTCAGTACATGCAGATACAATTTTATAGTCACAAGAAGGGATTCATGAATACACGTGAGATGTGAGGATGAGGATGGAAATTGGCATCTAATAGGTGGCAGATCTGGGCGTGTTTGCTGTGGCATAGGCGTGGCTCCAGCCGCTTTTGCCTATTCCGATAAGAGCCACCCTCGAACTTTTCATTTGCTGTTGAACCTGAAGCAGCGTTCTGTGAGACGTGAACTCTTTGCAGATGAAGGGATGGATGTCAGATGCCCTTGCTCCTCCAACAGAGCCCCTCGGCCACACCAGACCTTTCACACTCGGCCACCACGGCCAGAACTTGAGAATCCTTCTCAGCTTGGCACGGACAATCAGTCAGACTTGGCTGTGAGCTGAAACGTGTCATCTTGAGATTTCTTAAATTTTTTCAAAATGTATTTGGTGAGCACTGTGTGCTTGGCACCATGTTGGGTCCCAAGGGCTCAGCTGGGAATGATACAAAGTTGGTGCCTGATCTGAGGGAGTTGACCGAGCGGGGAGGAAGACAGATGAGGGTTGAGCATCTGGTTCCAAATACATTGACTAATATACAGAGAAAAGCAGGGGGCCACAGGAGCACATGACAGAGGCAGTTAACTTGGTCTTGTGAGCCTTTTCCCTAAACTGAACCCTGGATGATGAGTGGGAGTTGGCAGGGGAACAGGGAGGCGCCAGAGGCTGGCTGCTGCTGGCACAGAGAACAGCCCTGCTGTGGCGTATAGAGAAACCTGGCGTGACTCAAGGTTGGGCAACCTGCAGGGGACAGATAAGAGGTGAGTCTGTGTAGACACATATCCAGGGCAGATCACCCAGGCCTTAGAGACTTTGGGGTGGGGTGGGGGGGGTCTCTTTCCTAAGGATATGGGAAACCTTAGAAAGGTTTTAATTAGGTAATTTAAATAGATTTTGCCTTCTTAAAAACACCAGACTGAAATGTAAGATAGAGTCTGTACATGGCTCAGTTCCTTCTCACTTTGCACTATTTAGAGAAAAATTTCAATTCAAAATTTTCTAAGTAGAATGTAATATGTAAGCTGTTGTAGTGCTTACAAATAATACTAGCAAGCAGCCCTATGGCACTTACATGGTGCCAGGCTGTACAAATACTTTTTTGGTGCTTTAAAAATCTTTAACTCAAATTTAGGAACTGCTTCGTTTGACTTAGATGTCACTGCCGTCCCCATTTGGTGGAGGAGACAGAGGTGCAGAAGTAACTTATCCAAGCCAGCTGGTGGCGGAGCTGGGCTCCAGCCCAGGCAGTCGGACCCCAGAGCTCATTCCCGAGTGATGAAATGCTTAGTCTCTGCTCTCCATGAGCTCCCAGAGAGCTCTGCTCCTGGCCAGGTCCCAGCGCAGCCTCTCGGGTCCAGCTCCACCAGCTTTCTGGGCCAGCTCTCTCCTGACCATGGCAGAGATAGCATCAACACCTGCGTTGTCATCCGGGTATAAGTAACCTATCGTCAATCTTCCCGTTTCTGTGCTTGGTTGAGACTTTTTCTGTTCACTTCTCGTGATGGTTAATTTTACGTGTTAACTTGGGTGGGCCACGAGATATTTGGTCAAACAGTATTCTGTTTGTTTCTTTGAGGGTGTTTTTAGGTGATATCACCATTTAAATCGGTGGACTTTGAGTAAAACCAATGAACCTCTGTAATCATATGGGTGGGTCTTGTTCGATCAGTTAAAGGACTACGTAAAAGAACAAAAACAGAACTCTGAGCAAGGGAGACTTCTATAGCAGACTGCCTTTGGACCCAGATGGGGATATAGGCTCTCCTGTGTGTCCAGCATGCTGCCATATATATATATATATATATACATACACACACGTGCATATTACACGTTACACACATACATACACATCCCATTGGTTCTGTTTCTCTGGAGAACACTGACTAGCGCCCCCCGCACCTCCAGCATTTGGCTCTGGCCATGTACTGAATGAGTCTGAGCGGCATTGATAAGCCTGGGCAGCTGCCCACGGAGCCTCAGCCTCCGGCCTTCCTCTTTCCCCTGGTCGCACCACACATGCCCAGCTGGTTTGCCCGCCTTCCTGGCTTGTGCTCCAGATTCACTCCTGCTTTCCTCTGCTGGGGTAGAGGCTTGTCCTTGACCCAGGCCTCTTGGCTGACAACCTGCATAGCACTCGCCAGCTTCCCAGGTTGGAGGCCTCGTTGGTGTTGCTCTGGCACCCATTTCTGAGCTGTGTGATTTGATTCTGTCGATGCCAGGAGAGCTCACCTACCAGCCTTTCCCTGCCCCTGTCCCCCCACCCCGCCCGAGGCTGGCTCCTCTTGAAACGGACTCCCCCAGTAAGGAAAAGTTCAGACTTTCTTCAAAGCCATTGGAAATCACATTGGGATTTCTGGCAATCACCAATTCCGGAGCCAGCCACATCCCTGGTGATAGCTTCTGGCTTCACATGGCCTCTTTGGTTCTGGCTCCCTCCTGTTCCCTTCTGGTATCTCACCCTGCAGGCATAGCGTGGCTGACATGAGGCCATCAAAGGCAGGGCATACATGTACCTGACCGTGAAGAAGGAAAGCGGTCGAGACTGTAACAGAGGCTCGGATGAAGGGCTAGGGTTGTCCAGAGGAAGGAGAAAGACTTCATGGAGATGGCTGGATTGTGTCGAGCTTTGACGCTGAGTCAGGTTTCAGCTGGAGGTGGTCGCAGATGCCCCAACATGCCCCATGACTTCGCAAGCAGCAAAGGATGTGAAGAGACTGGACAAGGGAGGCAGTCCTGGGGGCTGGGGAAAGACAGGAAGGGGGGTGGTGTTGGGTAAGGCTGGGGAAAATGGCAGAGAATCATTTAATGCAAAATCTTCCTCTGAATAAGAAAGGAAGTATTCTTTTTTCCCTTGATCAGATTCACTTCCGCATGGTAATCACAGTGAGGTACCGTGTCTGGGAGTTTATAACACAAGGATCAGAAAACAGTGATTTTACACTGTTTTGATGGCTGTTTGGTGCAGGGGCTCTGGCCTGAGAGTCTGGAGAACCAAATTCCAGTCCTGGCTGAGCCACTGAAGAGTCGGAAGAGCTCTAGGGGAGTCTCAGATCCCCGCTCTGGGAAACAGGGCTGGGTGGAGTGACCCGGAGAAGGCTTAGCATTCTTTTTAGAGATGAAATTTCAAGTTTGATATAAACTTTGCTTTCAGGAATATTTACAAGAGTAGAGTTATCATATATGTACAATTGGCCTTTGAACCACACAGGAGTTGGGGCACTGACCCCCATGCAGTTGAAAATCCACACAAACTTAACTCCCCACCCATCCCTCAGTATCCGCAGGGGATTGGCCTCAGGACCCCCATGGGCGCCGACAGCCAAGGATGCACAAATCCCTCACAGGAGATGGTGCAGAACAATGCTTGTCGTCGGCCCTCTGTGTCCGTGGATTCCCAACCACTAGTAGAAAATGCTGGTTTTGATCCACGAGTGGTTGAATCCGCCGATGAAACCCCAGGGATATGGAGGGCCGACTGTGTATTTATTGAAAAACATTTGTGTATAAGTGGACCATGTAGTTCAAACCTGTGTTGCTCAGGGTCAGCTGTGTGTATGTATGCATGTATGTGTGTGCATATGTATGTATGTGTATGTATATTTGTTTAAGGGTTTTTTAGTTATAAAATTTCAAACATACTCAAAAGTGTGTTTACCCAAATTGTTATCTTACCTCGTTTACTTCATATATTTCCTTTTCCCTCCTCTCTTTGTCTTTGAATTATTTTAAAACACTAACATAATGTCATTTTACCTCCACATCAATATACGGACATTTACAGAAAAAAGAACTGCAAACGAAAGAAGTTTGTATCATCTGATATTCAGAATAACAGCATTTTCCCAATGGTCTCAAAAATATCTGTTTACTGCTTTGTTTGCATCAGGATTCACAAGTGACATTTAACTTTTTTCAAGGAACAGACACAGACACTATCTGAGGACAGTCATCTTGTAAGACCAGTGAGGGTGGGACTGAGCTGCATTTAAGGAGACAGTGAAAATGGCATTCTGACCAAGTGTTCCTCGGCTGTCTTCCCACCTGAGGCAGAGTGGTACTGTTTCTCTCTCTCTCTTTTTTTAAAAAAGATTTTATTTATTTATTTTTAGAGAGAGGGGAAGGGAGAGAGAAAGAGAGGGAGAGAAACAGCAATGTATGGTTGCCTCTCACATGGCCCTCACTGGGGACCCAGCCTGCAACCCAGGCATGTGCCCTGACTGGGAATCGAACCGGGACCCTCTGGTTCCCAGCCCGCGCTCAATCCACTGAGCTACACCAGCCGGGACTGTTTCTCTCTCTTTCTCTCAGTTCTTTTTCCACGGACTCTTGGCCCCTTAGGATCTATTTGCCAAAAAACGTGCAGAGATTAGCTGTGGCCTCAGCATTGAAACCGATGGGAACTAAATAGTTAAGGGGGTCAAATATAGGGTGGCAGGAGACTTGACATTGAGTGGTAAACACACAATGCAATACACAGGTGATGTATTTTAGAACTGTACACTTAAAACTATATAATATTATTAACCAGCGTCACCCCTCTAAATTTAATTTAAAAATGGATTAAAAGAGAAAAATCCTCACAAAAAGCTAAATGCTTGTTGCAGAGATCACCCCAAAGATGAAAACAAACAAACAAACAAAAAACCCCTGTGCAGTGCTTTTGAAAACATATCGTGCCCTGGCTGGTGTGGCTCAGTCGGGTGGGCATTGTCCCGCAACCTGAAAGGTCAAGGATGCAATTCTGGGTCAGGTCACAGGCCTGGGTTGTGAGTTTGGTCCCTGGTAGGGGCGCATTCGAGAGGCAACCGATTGATTTTTCTCTCTCATATAGATGTTTCTCTTCCTCTGTTTCTCCTTCCCTTCCCCTCTGTCTAAAAATAAATAAATAAATAGAATCTTCAAAAAACTAAAAAGAGAAAACATTCTCGTCATCCTTTTGTCACTCTTTGTAGCTGTCTTCCTTTTAAATTAAAAGGAAAATTGGTCACAGAGGGTGTTCTTTATAATCTACCCTAGGAATTTGGGTGGCCACCGATATGCTTGCTCTCTTCCTTCAATTTTCCTCCGTTTCCCACTGAGTTGGATTGGGTACCACATTAGGGAGCACTTCCTTTGGAAGACAGGAAGTCGGGAGCTCTGGGTGCTGGTCTGGCCCTGCCGATGTCTGGCCAGTTGCTCTTGGGCGAGCTACTCCACCTCTCGGCACTTCTGTTGCTTTCCAGTAAAGACCCTGACTAAAACAACCGAGCACAGACTAACTGACCAGCACGTGCCCCTCAGCAAATCCTCGAGTGACGGACACTGTCCCTGCAGTCCTCGCTTTCTCTTCTCAGTGACAATTTCCCCGCTCATGTGGCCCCTCCCCACAGGCCTTGGTACTTCCCATGGTGCCCCTCACTGTTCTCACTGTTACCTCTGTCCTTCCACCTTCTTCAGAGTCAGTCCTCATTGGAAGGGACCTGCGCTCTGCACCCCTTTATCCCTCTGACTCACGTAGAGACCCTCCTCTGAGTTGGAAAAGATCTCATTATTTGGATCCTGCATTTGGAATCTAAGATGGAATTGGCTGTTACCAACCTAATGTGTTCTTCCTGAGGAGGCCATTTAATTTCAGTAGATGGGTGAAAATATTAAGCTAATTGATAGAAAAGTAGAATTTGAATTACTCATGTCCAGCTGGCCGATAAGGGCCTACTGGTTGCTCTTATCTCGAAACCCAAAGGCAGCCTCTTATTTTGCTTGTGGAGGGTGGATTTGAGGGCAGCCAGCTGGAAGCATCTTTGGGATAGAATAAAATATCCACTGTCAAGGTTTCATAAGAGGTATGGGGCAGAGTGGTAGAGAGCCACAAGAAACAGTGGTCATGGGCTGGAAGGCAGATGTGACAAGACCCGT
Organism: Micronycteris hirsuta; assembly: GCA_004026765.1. Classification (NCBI taxonomy): domain Eukaryota; kingdom Metazoa; phylum Chordata; class Mammalia; order Chiroptera; family Phyllostomidae; genus Micronycteris; species Micronycteris hirsuta. The sequence continues at coordinate 74,975 of PVJI01004329.1, forward strand.
GTAGCCGGAGGACATCACAGTGGCCTGGGGAACCACAGCACCCAGAAAGTCTCTGAGGGGGTGAAGAGAAAGAACGTGGGTGTTGAGACCTGGGTTTGAATCCCAGTTCAGGCATTGACTGGCTCTGTGATGGCGGACATGTCCCCTACCACTGAAAGCTTAGTTTTCATCTGTAAACTACCACTTTTCATCCTACCACTTAGTTTTCATCTGTAAAAATGGGTATGGTTATAATACCTGTCTCATGAGATTCTTGTGGATATTAAATGAGATAATTAATGGGAAGGTACATGGTAAAAGTTAGGCCTGGGGCCACATCTCTAGAGATTCTGGGTGGCCAAGTATTGGTATTTTTTTTAAAGCTCCTCAGGACATTTGAATGTCAGAGCTTATAACAGCTGTGATAATATATTTCGGTTCCTTTATGTAATCCATAGTGTTGCCCAGGGTCAGGTGTGAGTGTTGGTAGGCTGCTGGTTCCTCATTTCCAAGAAGGAAATAATGCAGGCCAAGAACCTTACGAGACTCATGGAATTACAGGGTCTGATGGCAGTGCAGTCCAATCACTCATCTGTTGGTTGAATCCTCTTTGCACGATTCTTGCCAAGTGGTAGGTTAGGCCATTGTTTCTCCAACCTCAGCCGGCGTCAGATTCACGTGGACAGCTTGTTAACCCCCACACTGCTCAGCCTCAGCCCTAGGACTTCCAAGGTGGGGACTGAGAATTCTATTTCTAACATGTCCCCAGGTGATGGTGATGTGGTTGTTCTGGGGGTCACACTGTGAGAACCACCGATCGAGATAATGTTCAACAGAAAACTTCTTACCCCACGAGTCTGTACACCTATCTTCTGATCGTCTACAGCACTGACACACTGAATCTTCTGGAAAGTTCTGATATTAATCTGAACTCTGTCTGCCTACTGCTTTTACCTGTAGACTCTTTGTCCTGTGTCTTTGACAGTAGAGTTAAAAAGGATTTATCCTAGCCTTAACAAAAAGCACTTTTGTTAGCTTTGGTTTATAATTTTCTATTCTAAGGGTAAAGGAGAACCTGGCTGTATTGATACACTTTAAATGTGATAAAAACCTTAAACCATTTTAGGGGGGAAATCTGATCTTCTATTCCTGGGATTACCAGTTGAATTGAATACATGTATTTGGAGTGCCCAATGTGTTTAAGGAGTGGGAGATAACTCCGTGAACAGCCACTTCAGGAGTTCCTTTGGAAGGCTGTGCTAGGCACTCCCAGCTTGATGGACGTGGATGTTTAGTGAGGGACAGCTCAGTGCCCCTCCCTGGTTCTACCGCAGCATTGTGGACTTATGACCGTTCTAGCAATGAAATGCATATTTTGGCACACACAAAACTTGCTCGACAAATAAAAATTTAATAGACATATATCTGAAAGTTTCTAGCACTTCGGGGAGATTTTGAGATTTATTCTAGCATACCATACAATGAGTTTTATTGGGAACTGCAAAAATATATAATTTTAATAGGAATTGGTAAGCACAAAACTTTGACACCACTGAAAAAATATTGACCATGCCAAAGCGACCCCCATAAAAGTTTGCAGAATGTTTCAGAAAAGAATTATTAGGGGCTGATTTTTTAGTGAAGCTTCAGCCAAGGCCTCATTTTTAAGGAAATATATCTATGCTTCTAAGGAAAGAGCAGGTATTTGCTGCCTTTGGAGAGAGGCTAATCTGCTAATTTTTGTGGTTATGTGAGCAAAGATCATGGATATTGTTTTGGGTATATTTGGTGGAAAATACTAATTAATAACTAGAGGCACAGCAGAGTGCCTTATTAACAAACAGTCTTATTAAGTCAGACACATTTTAGGGAAATGCTTCAAGGTGAAATGACAGTGCTCTTTTGCATTCGAGAGTTGGAAATTTCAGCACTTGGCAACTGGGTGTTTTTCCCTTGGAGATGGTGCTCTCCTCATTATCCATCTTCACCACTGGACCCAAGCGAAAACGCTTGATCTCTTGCTGTTAACTGTGGGGTGTGAATCTTGGTCCGTCTAGGTGTAGAGCTTTCCAATGCCACTCCCCTGTGACCTTGAACTCTCTGAGCTTCATTTTCATTGTCCCTGGAGAACAGGAGAGTCATCCCTGCCCCACTGATCAGTGTGAGGTGTGAAGGGATGCTACGTAGGACACACTCAGCACACTCAGCCTGGACACCAGCACACGCCTCTGTAATAGTTCACGCAGTTTGGAGTTTAAGGGTCAGCAAATGGTGACATCCTTACTCCAAGATAAAGAAAACCAGATGGTCACTTCCTGAAGGGGACTGTCGCCCTGGGTCCCCACTCTGTCCTTACTGGAAGCCTATGGCAGTGTGCCCCGGGATCACAGACATCCAATTAGAGCACAAGAAGTGTGCTGTGAAGAAAAGGCTCTATCTGTGGTTGATAAACTTGGCTGCGAACAGGCATATTCGCATATTGAGGGCTGTGAAGAGCCCCACTGAAGACACCTGTTCAACTTTGTTTAAGAGGTATTTTCCAAGCTTATTCCAGAGACAGGAATGCAGTTCCCGTGGGACTTTGCCACCCCTCGGGGCACAGTGAAGGAGCTGCTGATTCTAAGTTCTTTAAATCAGCAGGGCAGACTGTTCTTGGTGCTCAGTGTAGTCCCAGCCAGTAGTAGGCATGGAACGTACTCTTGGTTGTGTGTCTATTTCCATTTCCCGATGATTCCTGCCAAAACAATGGCTTCCTGGGGGCACAAATTTTTTTGCATTGGCACCAAAAACAGGGAATGCAGCACAAAACTTCCCCCTCAAACCTCTGTTCCTTCTACGTGGCCAGGTTAGTGACCTTCACTGAACACACCCTGGACCTGCCAACAACTCGTTCTGATTGATCTTTCCAGAGATGTCACGGCGAGGGCTGTTTGGCCCAGTTGTCCAAAGCAGAGGTGGCTCCCCGTTGTTCATCCCTGCCCCGGGTCAGACCTGAGCAATGGCCAGGTGCCAAGCAGCCCGAGAAAGAACGTGCTTCCAGCTTCTCCGCCGAGAACTTGTCTGCCCAAGGCAGGCAAGAGACACTGAATAAAGGGTTCTGTTCTCCAACTCCAGGTTTCATCATTGTGAGGTTCACATGGGATGTGCTTTTACTCTGTTTTTCCTTGAGCCTCGATCCTCTCTCCCCTCAGAAAGGAAGCTTTTGTGTTTGGCCTTCTCCCGAGGCTTTGGTAAACTGCCTGGCTGCACCGGCTCTTGGTTTCCCTTCGTGTGTCGACTTGCTGTGCCGCGGTGAGGGCACACCCGCTCTCGAGTTCTCCCTCCCTGGGCTCTGCACATAGCCTGCCTACACTTCTCCCAACATGCTTCCTTCTGCGGAGACGGGAGCCCTGCAGAGACGGGCTCTGTGACATGGAGGGCTGGCTAATTGGCAGGCTGCCCCGAAAGATAATCTGGAAGCGATCAGGGGAGGAAAAAGATAACACAGCTGTGATTTTCAAGGAGACAGGTCCTGGTTTTTCTACCTGCCAACCACGTTTCCTCTGAGGAGTTTTTTTCCACAAGTTGCTATAAAAGAGACCTTTTAATCTTGTTTCAAAAGCCTGGAGACCCAAGTCTTTCCAGATCTTGGGAAGAAAGCAGGCCAGGAAAACGTGCGTTGCCGAGGAGCCCGGGGGTTTATAAGGAAATGTAGCAGAGGGCAGGCAGTCAGGCGGGGTGCCATTGCAATTCTGTAGCTTAGCTTTGCATGTGCTTGAGAGGACTTGGTGCACTTGGCCTCCAAGTGCTTTCACCCACAAGTATGATATGGGTTGCGGGTGGGGGTGGAGGGTGTTTCAGAGGTTGACGAGCATAAATCTGTCAGTGGGTGATTTTCAGACATCTGCCTGGAGCAATTGCAGACAAACACAGGAGTTACTGGAGCCACGAGGGGCCTGACGACGCCTGGGAAAACCAGGGCCAAAGAGCTCGTCTGGGAGACTGCTGGGCCGGGAAGAAAGGCCGTGTCAGTAATAAACAGTTTATCATTTAACTTTGGATGGAGAAAGACAGAAAAAAAGAAAGAGCAAAATCAATCAGGTTTGGGAGCTTGGGAGTTAAATACTGTTTTTGTTTGCAGTCAGTGAATGCTATAGAAACACACAGCCAGATCCTGGCCGGTGTCTGCCTCCATCGGGCACCCAGGGTCACTCCTGCCATCAGGCTGGCTTTGGCTTAGCAACATGGCCCAGGAAGTCCCCAGGAGGAGGTCTCAGAGATGCACTCAACTGGGGTATCTCTTCTTTCTTCGTATTTAACTGGCAGAGTTACTTGCTATTTTTATAACAAGTTTCTGCTGCTTTGTAGAGCATAGTCGATTCAACAGCTATTACTGTGGTTACATTTAAAAATACTTTAAAAATTAATTGTTGATTCAGAGTGTAAAATGTATGCGGTAGAAGGAAGCAGGGTGCCTGAGGCTTCTCCAAGACTTGGTGTCCTAATCTTCAAAATGGGGATACTAACACTTGTCCCACAAAGTTGTTGGAAGAGATGGCCCCCAGGAGGGCCAACTGTAAACATAACCTTGCCTCTCCTAAAATGCCAACTTTTCCTTCTGAAGATAAGCCATGACTTAAGAAGCTGGAATATTTATGAAATTGACACCCACATAGGTATTTGGCAAAAACAAAAGAAAACCCTGTGTTTTATGAGATTCATTCTATCTCCTCCTCTGAGCGTACTTATCTGATGACTCTTTGCTTTCTGCTGCCTGTGTCTCTGCTCAGTTTCTCCCTGGAGTAAACTGGCATCTCATGCAAAAGGTTGAGAAGCGCCATGTACCCCTGTAAAGGTTACCCAAGTCCTCTCAGATCACCCTATGATAACGTAAGACAGAAAAATCCCCACCAGCGAGACACCGGAGTGGGCACAGCAGTGCCTGCTTTTCAATCAGAGATGGACTTCTGGCTGTTGTTTTCCATGTGTTAAAGAACAAACAGCTAATTTCTCCCTGGTCCTACCTAGGACATCCCATAAACGTCAAATTTCAAAACACAAAACTTCAGACTTCAAAAGGCACTGTGGGTGGGCTAAGGGGAGAGGCATGGTCCTAATATCTTCGACTTCCTGCATCTCTGAATTCCTGGAGCACCGATTGCCGGAGCTGTGCGTTAGGAGGCAGAAGAACACAGGAGCTAGAAGCATTGACTTTGTACTTATTCCGACATAGTTTGGAGCTCAGCTTCACAATCCATAATTATGTGACATGGGGCATATTAGTTTAGTTTTCTGACTCCTGGTGTCTTCCTCCTCCTCCTCACTCACTGTCTTACTTATGTAGAATACCTTTACTCATCCCTTGGAGTATTTTTACCCCTCATAGTTGGTAAGCTGCAGGACAGCAAGGGGCAAAAGAGTGAAGAAGGCGTGTTATTCTGTGATTCTCAAGATTCCTGGTGGAAGGTAGAGAGCATTTTCTTTGTTACTCTCTGAACAAAGGATAGAGAAGGGGCTGGACCTTCAGCCATCATGAAAATGCCACTTCAGCTCTCAGTGTACATGCAGCCTCCTGGGGTGTTTTTGGAGTTGATGGTGGTCAATGTAGTTGAACCCTCCACCTCTCCCTTCCCCACTCCCCACCCCACCCTACTCAGGGATGCCTCATGATTTCCCTATGAAGTCCAGGATAGCACCATAGAGAAAGGAATGATCACCGCTGGAATCTGCCTCTATAGGTATTATTTACATAGTCTCTTTCAAGTGTTATCCCATGTCTTTGGAGACAGTGATAAAAGTTGGTGGGTAGCTGGGACCTGGTAAAGTAGCTACATTTTTAAAATGTTTATTCTAATGAAAATAATTCCCCTTTAGAAGTCTTTTTACTACAAATTGGTTTTTTCTTTAATGTAATCTTGATGTAACACCAACCCCACATACGCAGCACTGATTATAAAGGCGGAAGAGCTCTGATGGGAAAATGATTCCCTTCTCGAAGAGGAGAAATGTCTGTAACAGGGAATCCAGAGGCATTTAACACCAGAGGATCCTGTCCAGGGAAGCTGGTGGTTGCAGAGATAAAAGCCAGTAGTTTGAAAAGAAACTCACACATGCACCTTGGCCATGTAGGAGGCTAGCCTCATGGACTTCCTGGTCAGGCTTCCCTTCCCTCTGCATTGTAGCTGGGATCCAGCTACGAGTCCTAATGACCTGTTTTGCGTAAAGAGTCTGTCTTGTATAAATACCTATTTCAGAATTTAGGAAATGTGGTGAAGATTGTTTTTTTGTAATTAATGTTTCAGGCCAACTGGAGGCCCAGATCCTCAGCCAAGATAATTATTGGTGAGTGAATAAATTACGCTCGCCTATGCTTGTTGTCTATATAAGCAAAGATAACATTTTAAATATCAGAACTCTCACTTCAGACTATAGACTCAAGCTTATTCAACACTTCCATTAGCTGTGGCTTCATCGATCAGAAAACAATCCTTAAATCAAGCAATGAATAATTAAATAAAATTCTGCGAGTGGGAAGGCAAACATAAGTTTTCTCCTTGTCTATGTTTTGCTTTCTGAGGTTTCATTTACCTACAGTCAAGCATGGCCTGAATATATTAAGTAGAAAATTCTGGAAAAAACCCAATTCTTAAGTTTTAAATTTTGCACTGTTCTGAGGACCATGCTGAAATCTCGTGCTATCACGCGCCTCCCTGCCTCATAGGTGAGTTATCCCTTCATCGGCATCCCCAGGCTGGAGACGCTCCGGACGGTCAGTCACTGAGCAGTGTCTGGGTTATCAGACCAGCTGGGGCCATATCACAGTGCTTGTGTTCAAGTCACACTTATGTTACTTAGTAATGGCCCCAAAACTCAGGGGGAGTGATGCTGGCAGTTTGGACATGCCAAAGAGAGCTGAGAAGTGCTTCCTTTGAGTGAAAAGGTGAAAGTTCTCAACTTAATAAGGAAAGGAATAAAGCATATGCTGAGGTTGCTGAGACCTATGGTAAGAACAAATCTGCTTCCTGGGAAACTGTGAAGGAAAAAGAAACCATGGTAGTTTTGCTCTCGCACCTCAGACTGCCAAGGTCATGGCCAGTATGTGACAAATGCTTAGGTAATATGGAAAAGGCATTAAAACAGTGGATAGAAAACATGAAAAGAAAACGTGCTCCTATGGATGGCAACGTGTCACGCCCGGAGCCCTGAGCCGATATGTAGACCTCAGCAAGGGACCTTTCGAAACATGTGACACTGAGCCATTCCCCGCAAGTGAGGGATGGTCACAAAGATTCAAAAATAGGTTTGGCATTGTGCCATCCCACATCATCACATGAAGAAGGGTGAGTACAGCAAAATAAGGTATTTTGAGAGAGAGACTACATTCACATAACTTTTGCTATGTTATAATTATTTTATTTTATTATTAGTGTTGTTAATCCCTTACTGTGCTTAATTTATAAATTAAACTATCATATGGATGTCCATCTAGAAAAAAGCATAGTATACTACCTAAGGTTTGGTACTATCTGCCATTTCGGGCATCCTCTGGGGGGCTTGGACCACGGCCCCTGCAGATAGGCGGGGGCTACTGTAAAGTGAATGCATAGTCTGAAAGTTCCAGGTGAAATTAATATCTATCATGATTGATAAAGATGCAGGTACAAGTATATGTAATTGACACATAATACAGACAGGTAAAATGGCAAAGTTGTGGAGAATTATAGACTCTGGAGTAAGACTACCTGGGTACGAATCCGACCACTGAAACTTACCACCTGGGAGACCCTGGGCAAATTCCTTAACCTCTCTGGGCCTCGCTCTCTCCCAACTGTAAGATGGAGCAATCATAGTGCTTACCTCTAAGAATCGTTGACAGGCTAATGTTTGTTTAAATATGTAAAGCACTTGGAACACTGCCTGATAGTAACCGCTAAAGAAGTCCTACCTTTTGAATAAAAACATTCTTTTGGGTCTCCTCCTTCTCTTTTTCCTTGTCTTTTTCTCCACTGCATGCCCCCCCCCCCCCTTTTCATTGTCATCATCGTCAATGTTACACATACTAAATGGTGAGGGCTGGCTACATAATTTGCAAGCACAGTACAAAATGAAATTGCAAAGTCTCTTGTGCAAAAATCAGGAAAAAGGCTTTTCCCTTCTTTTGTGGTATCTCTCTCTTTCTCTAAACCTATCATAGATTTAAAAAAAAATGCTGTCTAATGACACATATCCTTTAAAACGCAAGAATATTCCCACAGCAAGTGTAGACCCTTACAAATGCCTACCACCCTCCCTATCATCTGGTGCACTGTAGCAATATTAACAGATTTTTAAAAATTCAGGACTACTTAGTAGGAATACGTTTTTTTTTTCTGAGTATTTACCTTATGTCTTACTCCTTTTAAATTATTCATCTTATACTTTGGAAGGAGTGGGAAAATACGGAAAAAAGAGAGACCCTTTAGCAACCTGAGATCCAATTTCAAAATGAATTTATCTTGCAATTAAAGTTGGCCTCACAGTTCTTCGCCCATCTCACCTCCAAAGACCCGATCTTCACCTTCTGTGGCTATCCACTCCCCAGACCACATCCTTGGCCCCCTCCTTCAGTCTTTTACTGACTAGCACTTTATTGACCTTGTTGAGCTCTCCAAGTCATTGACTCATCACTTCTAATCACCACCCCCTGTGCCCTCACTTTCCTGTGCATTCAGCTAAAATGACATGTTGCACCACTATGGACGTTTTTAACACCCTTCCTTCTTGCATACTCATCCCCCCTGAATTTGACTGGCAGAGCCCCAATCCTTGTTCAAACCATAACTACTGACTCTGTGCTGGCCCTTGGCTGGAGAAGAACTCTGAGCTATGTTGACTGTTCCTACTTTAAATCCTGTCTCAAATCTCAAATGGGTATTCAACGTAGCAGCAATCATATTTACTGCAAAATTACTACTTTATACCTTCTGCTCTTCACTCCATCCGTATTCTTGACTGGCAACCCTATCTTATTCTTCATTAGGAAAATAGAAGCAGCCAGATAGTAATTCTCCTATTTTTTCCCACTTGCTAATCTACCCATATCCTTTCCCTGCCTCCTCATCATAATGTGTTTTTGCCCCATCCTATCAGCAACTTATTTGTACTCTGTATCTGTCTCTTCGTTTTCAGTCCATTGATTATGTGAAAATCTCTCCTGCACCCCAAATGTCGCTGCTCTGTCTAGGGCATACACAGCTAGAGCCAAAAATGTGTTCTAATATCTCCTGTCTAAAAAACAAAATAAAATACAAACCTCTCTCTACTCCATTTATCCTTCTAGCTTCTGCTCCATTTTTCTGCTCCCCATTCTTAGCAAACCTTTTTAAGAGTTGCCCGCAACTGCTGTGTCCACTTCCTGGTCTCACGTTCTCTGTTTAACTCATTCCAGCGGGGGCCCTTCCTCACTACTCCTTCTGAGACGGCGCTTGTCGAGGGTACTGTCACCTCCATGTTGCCAGTCCCAGCAGTCTTATACTATATGACACTTCCTCATTTTTGAAACTCTTTCAACAAATAAATCTTGACTTCCACAATGCACCCACTCCTGGTCTTCTTCTTACCTCACTTGCTTTTCTTCCTTTGTCTCCTTTGTCGGCTCCTCCTTCCTTCTAAATTGTAAATGCTGGAGGTTTTTGGAGCATATACCCGAGTCCTCTTCTAATCCCAAGCAATATTTTTTCCCGTGGGTGATCTCATCTAATTTTAAGGTCTTCAGTATAACTTATATACCAGTGACTCCCAAATATGTGTCTCCGGCTCTGACTTTTACTTGGAATTTCAGACTTTCTCTAGCCAACTATCCATCTGACATCATCGCTTGGACATTTAATAGGGAGCTCAAACTTATCATGGCAGTTGGCACAGCACTGCTGATATTTTCCTTAGCCCCAAATCTGCTTCTCTCTCCATCACCCCCTCTCAGTAAGCAGCCACGTCATCCACTAGCCACTGAAGCCAACAATCTAGGAATTGTCCTGCTTTTGTCTTTTCTTTACGGTTCCATGTTAAATCTATCCACACGCCCTGCCAGCACTTCCTTCAGAATACATTCCTAAGCTGCCCAGCTCTTCCATCTCCAGCACCACCCCTCTGCCGCAAGGCATCATCCTCCATTAGCCGGACAACTCCAGTCACTTCTCGATTAGTCTCTTTGCTTCCACGCTTGCACCATTATAATATGTTCTCTATACAACAGTCAGATACAGGTCTTAAACGATGTAAATCAGAGCATGCTTAAAAAGACTTCTGATGACACTGGGAGCAAAGTCTAACCTTTTTTGAGCTGGCTTAAACTCTGCCTAGTCTGGACCCTGTCAATCCTCCGTTTGTCTCATGGGACCTTTCTGCGCCCACCCTGCCCACTTCAGGCACGCTGGCCTCCTCTGTTCCTCAGACACACCCAGGTCATCTTAGCCAAGGGAAGCTTGCAGTAGTGGTTCCCACTGCCTGGGGTTCTCACGACTCTTCTTCTCGTTCGGATGCTGACCCAAATGTCAGCCTTGTTATTTATATCACTATGGAATCATGAATTCCTGCTTTATTCAATACATTATAATCAATTACTAGTATTATTTATTGAGTTGGCCAAAAAGTCTGTGTGGTTTTTTCAGTAAAATGAAACACATTTTTTATTTTCACCAATAACTTCATTGACTTGAGTGTTTTGAGTGTGTTGGCTATCTCCTGCATGGTAGAACATTGGTTGTTCTCCATTAATGTTTCGATTTGATTGCTATCAACTTCACCTGGTCTATCCAACCGTAGAGCATTGTCTGGTGAGATCTCCAGCATGGAACTTCGCAAACCACTTCTGACATGTTTGATCAGTCACAGCACCTTCTCCACACACTGCACAAATCTTTTTTGCATTTCAGTTGTGTTTTTACCTTTCTTGAAATAATAAAGCATAACATGCTAAAAATGTTATGTATTTTCTTCTATCTTCAATATTAAAATGGCTATGAAAAAATAAACCAATTTTGATGTTTTTTAAAATGCACTATGATATGGTGGCTGTCACAATTCAATCTAACAAAATTGTTTCTCATGAAGTTAAAGACAACTAAGCTACTAGAGCCATCTTATAGAAAAACCCAAGGAACCTTTTGGTTAAACCCAATATTTTGCTGCTCAAATTGTTCCAAACTTGGCTATTACAAGTGCCTCCAATCTGGCTCCTGTGTCTTTTTTTGAGATATCTCTATTATTCTTTGAGTAATTTATTGTGTTCTGGCACAAAAAAAATGTTTCAGGCTGATTTTATACTTTCTCTGGAATTAGCCATTTCTTCAAGAAGCTTTAATGCTTTTCAGTGGAGAATGTTATTTAGTAGCTAAGATGTGGGCTTTAGATGTGCTCCTTGTTCCTGGGGTGTCACTGTTTGTAGGCCTGTTCAAAAGACAGAACTAGATCTATCTGTCTATCTGTCTATCTATCTATCCATCCATCCATCCTTCTATCATCTAAAAGTCATGAGTTCACAATGATACTCACAATTCCAATCCAATACTATGCACTTTAGCCAATTCCTTTCCCATATTTGCAGTTTTCTTTTCCAATAGTGAGAAACCTGCCTCCCATTTTCCTCGATATATTTATTTGCTCATTCCTTCCATATGTAGCCGATCTCCTGGTCAAACAGTGTCCTTGGCTATGGCACTACTGATTCACACAAGCCCATGTCAGTTGAGAATCCATGTTTCTAGCCCTAGTGTTACTCCAAGTTAACCACTTAAAACTTCCTGGTGGGTAGTTTTCATCCATTGAATCTTCTTTCATTTGTTCATCCAGCAAGTGTTTACTGAATATCCAGCCTATGGCAGGCACAATGCTGAATGCCATGGACACACCAATGACCAACACAGCCAGGATATCCGACCTCGTGGCTATTACCCTAGACCATGTGTCTCTGCTCTAGATAGATTTATCTTTATTAAACTCTCAAGTTTGTTGTACATTAAGTATACCTATGTTACATATAATTCTTATTTTACAATTAGGGCTCAGTCATTTTTCACATACCCTTTGCGGTCTTCATGTAGTCCCAACTTCAGGTGGATATAGCCGGATAAACATATAGACACCTTATTTGGCAGACTTTATATGACTTTGGTTCTGGAACACAGAGTAGGCATAATGAAATAAACAATGCTTATTTCTCTCTGGTGTGTTTACATGTTAATCATACCTAAGAGTTACATTTTGGCTCCAAGAAATGCGTCAAATCTATGAATCTGCATTTTGCCATGTATCTTAGAGTAACTTAGTGATCTAATTCATACATTGACATGAAACAATGGGCTCTTATAAAGGAAGTGAAATGTAAATATACAGCCCTAATACTCATCGACAAGTCGGCATTGCTCTTTGCACATAGTAGGTATTTGATAAAAACTGGTTATTTGAATGAAAAGTTTGTTACATATAAAATTTCTGCACTGCCACGGTAAGTGTTGATTAGGACATTTACTAACAGTATTTCCCGTTTGTCTCTGCCCTTCCCACGTCTCCCACAGTCTGGCATGTCTGCTGCCTTTGTAACCTGACCCTTTCAGAGCGTTTAATTTTTCTTTTATTTTTCTATTTACTGTGGCCACACGTCCTGCTTTAGAGTCTTGGCAAAAACATTCTTCCCGGTTTTAACATCTGTAAATACAAGTCTTCAGAATTTCACTGGGATCATTCTTACACCTCCCCCTGAGAGACAAAAAATGCTAACACAGAGATTAGAAATTATTTATGAGGCCTGATCTGTGGTAGATAAGATGGCTTCTTAGAGACTCAATTTGGGGATAAATGAGTTACTTTATATTCCATTTCCTTTTTCAAAAAAACAAGTCTGGTTTTGTTCAGACCCCTTATTACATTTAGCTTCTGTTCTCATAATCCATCAAAATTACTAGCTGAAAGATCAAAAAACAAAAATAACCATTCCTGTTTTGAAGCATACTGTTTAAATAACAGCAACGCCCCTCAAACACGTGGACTATCTCCTGTTTGCTTCTAGGATTTCCTGCCAATCAGTCAGTTGTCTGCTCCATCCAGTGAACTCTGAAGAACAGATGAGAACAAGCCCCTTTTTTTGGATGGCAGCTTTCGGTAACTGTATTCAATCTAATCCTGAAGTCCTCATTTGGTTTTAGCCTCCCTTTCTAGTAGAATTCAATTTATAAACTTCATTTTCATTATTTGTCATGCCTATGGTTGACCACAAGAAAGGAACTAAGAAATGCAGAGCAGTGGAGACAGACTCAAACCCAGAAGGCCCTGGCTGCGTCTCCTCTGTCACTTCTGGTGAGTTACAGACCTCCCTTTCAAATAGTCTCAAATGTCGGCACGAGAGAAGCCTTCAAACAAGGTGTGTGACTGCCCAAGTGCTGGGTATTTGGAAGGTGTGGTCTGGTTTCCACCTGGTTTTTCTTCTCTCCCATTAAGACGCCCTAACTGCCCGAAGGCTCTTAAATGCTCATTCCAAATGAGGACTGCAGTAAGATTTGCTGAGTCCTTGTTGACAGTGCAGATTCTTCCCCGTTGAGGTGGAGTCCATGTAAATGTTGTGTATACTGTTTGGGGAGGGCGCTCTGCTTTGGGGAAGTGGTTCTCAAGCTGTATCCAAATCAACCTCCTGGGAGAGGGTTTAAAGTGCAGATCCGGGCCACCGCCAGAGATTCCATTTGCAAGTTTCCGGTGAGGATCAGGAATTTCAATGTTTTCACAAGCTCCTGGTATAATTTGGCCATGATATTTTGAAAGACTTTGTTTAGGAGGTGGAGGGGACTCTTGGCTGTCACCGCATCTATCTTTCCGCAATAGATCCCATTTCCAGAAAACTATATGTAAATATATTTTTCTGAATGCTGCTAAATTTTGTGTCACAGGACTGTTGCTATCCTTTCCGACAGGCATTTCTGGTTTGGTGTCTGCAAACAGCACCTGAGTGGGACCAGTGAAGCTCTCCACTCAAAGGAATGTCTTACTGGCTCATTTTGAACGGTCAGGAGTCGATTTCTTATGTGACTAAGCACCCTCCAAGAGATTAATATGGATTAGAATTCCCAATATATGGGAAGATTTCTCACAGAGTAGGAGCAACCATGCTCCTATCAGGGAACAGTGACAATTGTCCAATCTGCCAACTGAAATCACTTCTGTCCCCCTTTCCTGCATTGCTTTCTCTTCGTTGGTATAGATGTGGCTAGCATTGTGGTGGGGGCTCTGCTTGTGATTGCGTTTCCAGAAGCCTCGGTCTGTGGGGAGTTCACCCTCACACGGGCCTTCCAGCTATGTACGGGCGTCCCCAGGGAGAGGAGTCTTTGAGGGCCTGTAGCCTCTCGATCTGGCTCTGGGCCCAAGGATCCTGCACTCAGAAAACAAATCCAGATTCAACTTTTAAACATTTATAAAAATGAGAATGGTGATATTTTTGACCTGCTGCCAACTTGTTTAACCTTTTCTCTCTCTCTTTTTTCCTTCTCTCTTTTTTTAAAAACCAAATTGCTGGAATATGGTGTATGAGATTTCAGAGCCAACATTTTTTTTTCCCCCTGTTGGAAAAAAGTTCCCCCGAGTGAGAAATTTTGTGTCAGGTTTTAGCCACGAAAGGGTACAGCGCTCTGTCAATGATAAAACTGCAACTTTCTTCACATAACAGGACGATTTACGCCCCTGGCACCTTCGGGTGCTAACAGGGCCGAGGGGCATAAATTCCCCTCCTGTTAAGACAGGAGAGGACCTCACAGCCTTGGCTGTGCCATCCCGTGTGGCTCTGGTCGGAGAAGTAAAACCAAACCAAGAGCAGATGCTTAAGTACTTTTTAAACCGAAGGCTTTGTGGAGCTGTTTTCGCTTAAGGACGGAGTAATTCGAAACACCTTTCCCACTGGTTCATCTGCTTGGGCAGCTCCGCGGGGCCTCCGGCTCTCGCCGCCTGCAGGGTTGGTCCGGTGCGGGGCGAGCGTGGCCCAAGCCGCCCTCGCTTGGCCACAGGTTTCAGAAGACATCTGAAAATCATTGTGCGAAACCGAAAAGTACAAATTCACCACAGCTCGACTCTCTTGAGTTGAGTCTGATATTTCCTGTTTTGAAGGTTTCCTTGGTAGCCCACACGTCGGCTGTGGAACGCCAGCTGCTCTAAGTGACTCAGCTTTATAGACCCTTTGATCAATTATCTCCCCCAATTTCTGGGTAATTGAGAGGAGGGTCAAACCATTCCCTAATGTAAATATAAGACTGAAGTTTTAAAAAATCCAGCCTTTTCGCCAGTGCTGTAGACAGGGCCTTGCCTTTGCTTTCTGTACTAAACTTGCGACAGCAGTGGGATCCTTCCTCTCGAATGGTATTAAGTCCCCCAGCGCCTTGTAGCGAAACCAAACAGGAAATATTGTCGATGAAAGTAATACTGTGCCTTATCTAAGTTTCTCACTCTTCGTGAATTCGTTTGCTTTGTCCAATCCTTAGGACCTTTGCAAAAGGGAAGAGCAACAGCGAAGTAGCAAAAGCAAAGAAGGGCAGGTTGAAAGCAGCACTACCAATTTTCATTGGGCTGTTGTACAATATTTCCTTCTTGACAGATATTCTAAAGTGATGTAGGGCTTTCAGGGGTGTCCAACCTTTGGCATCTCTGGGCCACACTGGAAGAAGAGCTGTCTTGGGCCACACATTAAATACGTTGCAATGTGTCATCACCAAAAAATCTCATAACGTTAAAGTAAATTTACGATTTTGTGTTGGGCCGCAGGTTGGACATCCCTGCTTACGTCATAGACAATCAGACTTGCAATACATGGACTTGGTTTGTCTGGAAGCCAAAGCAGCTGGACAATTACTCAACAAGGTTCAGAGTATTGAGACATTTGTGTGTCATGTTCTGATGCAGCGTAACAAAAATTTCCATACCGGTCCTGACATGTTTCAAATGAAAATCCCCCTTTAGCGTGAATACTTCCAGGACAGGGTGCTTACCGTGTTGGGGGGCAGACCTAGTTCACTGTCAGTTCTATTTGTAGGATGCTGCTTTTCACT
This sequence comes from Micronycteris hirsuta, assembly GCA_004026765.1. Taxonomy (NCBI): domain Eukaryota; kingdom Metazoa; phylum Chordata; class Mammalia; order Chiroptera; family Phyllostomidae; genus Micronycteris; species Micronycteris hirsuta. Next base: position 90,991 of record PVJI01004329.1, read on the forward strand.
AGTGAGGTCAAATTTGTCTCCCTGAAGCTTCATCTCTTTGTTCAATGAATGACTTAACAGTTATGAGCACTTTGCTCACACGCTGATGACTGTGAGATGGGCTTTAGTTCTGGCCTGGTTCAGTGTTCCTTAACCTTATTTTTATCCCTCTACCCCTACTTCATGGAGTTTTAATACCACACTTATACTGTATATCTGTTTATGTACTATATGTGCACACCTATTCTTTTACAGTAAAAAGTGAGTTTTTTCTCATCAAGAACCATTTCCATCCCTGCGGGACAGCACCTTGACAGAGGATGCATGGTATACATACACCAGAGTACCCTCTCCTCGGTCCTTATTCTCTGCCCTCTCTTGCTGCCACGCCTTGCACATACTTTTAGAAAGACTGTATTACGTTTTATTTTAGTTATTTATTTAGCCATTTGTAGTGGCTTGAATGATGCCCACCTCCCCACCCCCCATGATATGTCTACTAGGAATCTGTGAAAGGCAACCTAATTTGGAATAAAGGGTCTTTGCAAAATACAATTAAGGATTTCAGGAGGTGTCATCCTGGATTATTCAATAACAAGTGTCCTTATAAGAGAGTGGCAGAGGGAGACTTGATACAGACACAGAGGAGAAGGCCAAGTGAGCTGCAGACAGAGACTGGAGTGATGTGGCTATAAGCCAAGGAATGCCAACAGCCACCGGAAGCCCGAAGAGGTTCTTTCTCCCCTAGCACCTCTGTAGGGAGTGTGGCCTCACCAAAATCTTGATTTATGACTTGTATCATAACTTTAAGAGAACAAATCTGTATTTAAAAAAAATTAAATGTATTTTTAAGTCCCCAAGATTGTAGCAACTTGTTATCACTATCACAGGAAACAATACCCATCTCTTTTCCACTCTGCCCTGGTCTCCTAAAGGCATAGTGTCCTGTTCATCTGTGTATCCCTAGTGTGTAGCCTGGTGACTGACATATAGTAGGTGCTCAGTTCACGTTTGCGCGGTAGGAAGAGCGAGGGGGAAGGGACTCTGAGTTTTCTGCCTCTTCTGCTAAATGGAAGTACCTGAGGCCTATGACCATGTATACCTTCCCTTCTTCCCACTCTCCCCAATGATCTTTTCCACTGCAGGCTAAACAATCCCATACCTTACAGTTTCATGTTTATAAACATACATTTTTAAAATGTAAAGGTGCTAAAAAATACAGACCCGTGACTTTCTATGAAACTGGATAATACTATAAAGGTTCTTTTGCTTTTTTGTTATTAAATAGCAGGTCATGGGCATCTCTCCATGTCAGTAAATGTAGCTAGCTACACATCATCATTTTGATGGCTACTTGGGTTCCATTGTGTGGATTACTATAATTTATTTAACCAATCTCCCATTGATGGATGCTAATGTCCCTCTTAAAATGGAATAGCCTTGTCAACATAAGGTACTGCAAATCTGGCCACATCAACGTAGGGGAACTAATACTGCTTTTGACTTGAACATTACACTTATTTTAATGTGGCCGATAATTTCATTAGCTTTTCAAGGTAGTTGCTATCTTCTTTGACCCTGTAATTAACTAAAACCGCTAAGTCTTTTAACCTGAATGGTTATGAAGTGAAGTGCTCCTCACTTGTGTTTGAGTAACTGATTATATATATTTAAAATAAAATTCATGTGGGATTTTTACACACCCGTAATCACAGCTTAGGCATGGTCACGTTTCTGCTTTTAAATCAAGCTTACGGCATAAACATTTTTTCTTATGCTGTTGATTTTTACTTAGTTTAAACTTTTAAGACTTTAAGATTTTACATTTCTCCTTGTTTATTATTGGGAAAAATGGATTTTTTCTTCTATTATTTTAACCCACTGAGATAATGCTGGAAGTACACTTTGTACTCCATCATTCACACCTAAGAAGTGGGTATTTTATATTTTTTTCTATGTTAGGATTGCTGTGTTGACTAGCACACGGTGAGAGATGGAAGTCTGACTCTTCCCTCAAAAGGCTTCCCTGCTGGTTGATATTAAATCCCTAGCGAACATCCTGGCTTCCATTATTCACCTCCCAGACAATAGCTCTGTCAGAGTGTGCTGGCTTTTGTCTTCGCCCATCTGAGACCAGGCTTGCACCTTACTGTCTTGTCTTCCCTGTAAAACTTAGTACAGTACCTGATGGGAAACTTAAGAGGTCCCCAATAAATGCTCGTTGTTTTAAATTTAATTGTCCCCAAGAATGTAGTGACTTGTATATGGGGCATCCACACCGCCCCTTAGCAGTCCACACTTTCTCTCGCCTTCGTGAGAATTAGCTATTCAATCATCCATTCTGGAATTCACAAGGGACGGATGCCATGCTCACTGGAATTTAGGCACTTTTACCCCTTTCTCAAAAATCGGGTTGCAGGAGGAACAAAACAGTATCTGAGTTTCACGTGTTGCTTTTGAGGTCCCACTGGGCTACCCGTGTGATTTGTTGCTTACAGGGTCTGTTGTGAAGGGTGTCAAGTGGTGGTGGAAGGAGGTCGGCTTGGTCCCAACTCACCCTTTAGGGCAGGGAAGTGCTGGGGGTGTCTTGTTTATTGTAGAGTCTCAACCCAATGGGTGAAAGAGGCACGGTGTTCAAAAGGGCAGGATGAAGAAATATCCTGTCTTGGTTCTGGCACATACTCTGCATGGGGTCCATGGGGGACTGACGGGGTTGTCTGCCGGGAGGGCGACAAGCTGATATGCCATGCAGATCCTCAGCTATCATTCAGGGTCCCATGCAGCTGTGGTGCAGCTTGACCTTCAGCAGGAGTCAGACCATCTATGGACCCCCAAGCAGAAACCCAGCCCTGAAACTGCAGGGATGGAGATGGGATAAGGTAGGGCCTCTGTTCAAGCTCAAGATTGGGTGCAGATACCACATTGCTGGAAGGGGTCACTGCAGGAATGGGTAAGTGTCACAGGTTGGGTTCTCCAGAATTCTGAGAAGCAAATCAGCATGTGGGAGGTTTATATGGGAATGACCTCATAATCAACATCTGAGGAAGGAAGAGTTGGGAAACAGGGTCAAGCAGAGAGAGCAGTTAGCTGAGATGCTGTCCGAACAAAGGCCTTAGCTGTCCCCATGGGGAAACTTGGGAGAACCCCTCAGCATTGTCCTGAGCTGGAGGCGAAGAGCCACGGGGGCTCAGGCCTGTGTGTCCCCGTGTTGATCAGTCATTCGATGGGGCTGCTGCTGGAAGGAAGTGTGACTTTGGGCCACTTTTCTTCAACAGAAGCAATTCTCACAGATGGCTAGCAGCTCAGGGCCATCTTTTAGCTGTGGACCCAGCAGCTGGGGGATAAGTCCTTCCTTCCTGAAAGGGGGTCTGGGGAACACATCACAATGTCCACCGCACTAAGTTATGACTCGGGGAACCTGAGTGCTCAGTGGCCATGAATGATAAGACCGGAGCATAAGAACATAAGAAAGAAGACATATGTTATATTAAATACCTCTGGATTGATGGAAGGAAGGTCAGAGTGCAGGAGGGAGTAAGAAAGAATAGGAGGAACTGGCCAAGACTATTTGCCTACTTCCCGTCTCTGAACCCAGTTGCTCTTGAGTGGGACGGGGGCTGAAGCGAGAGCGAGGGTGGCTCAGTCTGCGTAGGTCAGGGGGTTGGCGCGCCCAGCTGGGAGGAGCTGAGGGAGAGAGAGGTGGAGGAGTGAGGAGTGAAAGGACCTCCGTGGGCATCTGTGGGACGTTCTCCTGTTCATTCTAGCAAGTCTTGTACATTGTGACCCTGGGGCTCATAATCCCATGAAATGTTCAAACAGTCAAATCTGCTCATCACATGCAAATATGCCATTTTAATTCTAAGAAGCATTTGTCACGACATTGGTACAATTTCATTCCTGCGGCCTATATTAATATTGGTTTTTATGTGTGAGATTTCCAATGTGTTGTTCCAGCCATTTTGTGTTTTAAGACCAGAGCATGAGATTTTAATTAATTAGTTAATTTTCAGAAAGACTTGTCACCTCCCTGCATAGCTCAAAGTAGTCTATGGGAAGGATGGAAAAAATGTTTAGATTGAATCCAAGAATAGAAAATTCCTAATACCCCCCCCCAAAAAAAAGCCCTTTTCCCCTTTAAAAAATGGAGTGAGTAAGCAGTGGGGAACTCATATGAGAGCATGTTTCAATGTCAGCATTTAATATCACAGCATTTAGCTCATCTTGGCAAATTAGAAGATTTTTCTAATTCCTCCAGTATCATTAAACAGCTGCTGTTTCTTTTCGAAATAATATCAACTCAGACCCCGCCCCCCACTTGGACAGTCTAGATTTCAATAGCTTGACTTTCCAATGCCGTGGCATTAATTTCACTTTCGAATCCTTTCACAGATTATGGATGTCCACTTTTCATGTAGGGGTGTGACTCCGCATGAAACGGTCAGGAGTCTGCTGTTCGTGAAAATACTCAGCTGTACCGGCATATGGACAGCACACTTCCAAAATGGGGTTATTTCATAATTGCATCAACTCTGTCCAAGAAAAGAGAGCACATTCAAATTCCCTGTAATTCAAACCATTTGTTAGTGGAGCCCTCCATCCTGAGCTGGGGAGGACTGGTATCCTGGAGAGACTGTTGTGTTCCAGACTGTCCACGTCCACCCGATTTGAAACTCTCCTCTGGTCTTGGTGCTCCGGGCAGGGAAGAGAGGCTTTGCAGATGGGGGTGATGAGGTGTGGCTCTGGGCTGGGCGCAGGCTGCGTCCGCGTGCTGAGATGCATGTGTTATTCATCTGAACACTCCCATTGGTCAGTCCAGAGGCTCGGTGCATGGAGGATCACCAGTTATTTGTGTGGCTTCTTATTCCATGTGGGCGGAGGCAGGCATGGCAGGAGACAGTGTGACTCAGGAAGAAAAAAACGAGGGCTCAGGAGCCAGAGAAAACTAGTCTGCCTCTCATTGCTGGCACGTTGCTAGCCTTAAGCAAGTCTTCTGGACATCAGCTTGCTTGCTTATAAAATGATGATACGCATAAACACACTCACCTTGAATGGTAGTGGTGAGAATTAGAAATGCTACATCTAAAAGTCTCAGTAGATCCTCGCTACATGGAAGTTATTATTGTTGTTAGCTATTACTTGCTAGAATCTATGAAAAGGGTCTTTCTGTACAACCTAAGCCCTCAGTATGCTCATCTTATGCTCAATCTGGCGGCAAAAATGGCTCGCTGACAGCATCCATCTTTCCATTCACAAGTCATATGAAATATACGGCCTTTTTCCTAACAGGTTCCCAAAGGTCTGCTAGGTTTCCTGGCAACGAGACAGCAATTCAAGCTGGTCCAGGTACAGAACAAAATCGTGCCAATAGCCACATTCCATGCACAAAACACTCACTCCCCAACTGGGCCATACACATGGCAGCTGTGTGTGCCAGCCTCTCGGGCCTGGCTCACCAGGCAGCTGCAGAAATTGCTTCGAACATGAGGTTATTTATGGCATAACCAACCCTCACTTTGGCCTAGCTCTTGTTCTCGTTTCTTAAATGATAGTATTAGTGCTAGGGAAAGACATGCAATGTAGGAAACTGAATTCCACAGACAAACGTTGCCAGGTGCAGGCTTACCAACGCGATTGCACTGGACCTTGTCGGTTTCTTGTCGGCTCCGTAATTCCAGGCTCTGGGGTGGCAGTAACTGCTAAGTGAAGACAGTCCGCAGCCCATCAGTGACGGCTGGGCAGAGAGCAGTGTGGTTCTTCTGTAGTTCTGAAGTCATGAGAGCTCTCAGCAGGGTATTCTGACTGGCGATAACCTTAGAAGCTAAAACAAAATGTGTATAAAAGAGTACCTGTGACTAATTTATAACTTTTGACTCTTAGTTTGCCCTTTATCTGAAGAAGCTTAGCTGAATGGAATGATCTTTTATTCTTAGCTTTCTCTAATTTTCAACTGAAATTAGCAACTTATTGGAACCACATTTAAAATTTAATGGGTTTTACAGATTTTTCTGATCCAAATTTTCCCCATCCCTAGTCAATCTAGTGTCCTTTTGTGGTGGGAAAAGGGAAAGAGGTGTGTAAGCGTTGGCATTGAATTTAGGAGGAAGAGCCAATTGGAGAGGTGTGAACTTTTCTAATTTTCCTTTTGCTCCAAGTCCTTAATGCCCTATGAACCAACTGAGAAAGTAGGCCCACAGTTGGCCCAGTTGGACTTAAATCAAATATATTTTTAAGCCATGCCCTTATGAATGGTCATCTGCTTCATCAGGGACCTTGGCTCCAGTGATGGTGGGACGCCAGGAGATGACGTATGGCTTGGGTTGTGACCATGTCCCTTTTTACTTTTATATCTGTGTTTGTACCTTAGTCAATCATTCATTCAGTCAAAGGAATATTCAAATATTTACTCCGCTCTACTCCGTGACGTACTCTGCCCTAAACACTGGAGAAATGGCAATGGATTTCTTTTGCAGTAGCTCTGCGAAAAGGGTGTTGTGTATCCTCCAAAAAATTGTCAGTTTTTATTTGATTTGCAGGTGAATTACTTGATGAAATGTGTGCTGTAGATTTTAGGCCTTTTGAGTTAGAGACTGGGTGTTACACAGAGGCAATTAGAGAAGAAAGTGAATACCTTGAATTTCTCCTGTGGATAGAGGTATTCAACCATCATTGGTGGGAGGCAGGACAAAGCACTGATTTTTAATTTTTTTATTTATTGATTTTTAGAGAGGGAGAAGGAGGGAGGGAGAGAAAGAGGGGGAAATAGAGAGAGATTGAGCTTTGATGTATTTATTGGCTGATTCTTGTATGTGTTCTGACTGGGAATCAAACCTGCAACCTTGGTATATCAGGATGATGCTCTAATCCACTGAGCTACCTGGCCAGGGCCATAAAATACTCATTTCTGCCCTTTAGAATCACAAAGGGAAAGGTTAACCTAAGGAGTATACTAAGGAAATATATACACATCTATATAATATCCATCATATACTTATTTAAGGATAGTTTATTGTCTTCTCATTGATACCCCCCAAAGTGTCCCATTCTGTGTTATCTCTGAGAAGAGAGAGAGTGGCCACTCATTTAGGGTAAGCTACCTGAGTGGACATAGTGTTACTGCCTACTGCTTCTCTTCCTGGTTTACGGCTCTTCAGGTTTCCTTTGAAAAAGCTTCCTTTCTCCATATTTACCATGCAATGGAGGTAGAATTTTAATTCCCTTAAAATTTCATGGTAGAGTCCTAATTGGCTTAAGCCAATCGCTGTATTTGTTTTCCTCTGGCTACAGTATTACTTCACAGAGAGACCATTAATCCAACAATATCTGTTCAAATGGGAGAAAACCTTTGCTGGAATTTCGGTAACAGAGACTTTCCTTTCTCTCCTCCATGGAATTTACTAGATTGCATGGTGAGAGTGTGTGAGAATGGAGATGGACATTCATTTTGTGATCCCAGGGAGAGTCCTTAGTTTCAAGAGTGAGACGGGGAGAACAGGGCAGTGGAGCTAGAGGATAAAGCCCAACTACAGATGGAAGAGCAGAGACATGGAGCGAAGCCACATAATTGCTGATGCTGTTTGAGCTGCTAGATCAAGCCTTACCTGAAGTTAGAATGATCCCTGGACTTTCCAATCATGTGAGTCAATACATTTCCCCTTTTTTCTTGAGGCACTGTGAGTTTGAGTTGGTGTCGATTAGAACACATAGACGGACAAATGACAAGAAGAGTCCAACAGGTGCCATGGATTTTGAGCTCTTCTTGAATTTCCATTAGACAACTTCCTATAATGAGAAAAGTAAAATGCATTCCAAAGGCACTCATAAATGCAGTTCACATGGGAATTATATACAGCTCTGCTCAAACAGATTAAGAGCCGACTGTGATACGTGGCTGGGGTGGCAGGGAGCAGTGGAAAACTGAACCTATGCATGAGTGCTGCAGGCATTTGAAATTTATTTTTGGTTATCTATAATTTTCTTAAATAGCTTCCACACTCCTGAATATTTTCAGGAAACACATCTCCCAGAAAATGCACTCCTAGGGCTAGCTTTTCCAGGGGGTCCCGTGTTCCCCTGCTCACAGGAGTTTGTTCCTATTCAGGACATTCATCCAGCGGTTGCAGTCCACACTGCTGGGCTGCATGAAGGGGGAGGAAAGATGCTTGTGAAGGAGCCAGGAAGAAGGCAAGTTGCCTGTGCCAAGAATGAAGTGTCTTTTATGTTCTTTGATAACTTTGAGATTTCCCTTTCCTATGCCTTTCTCCTCGTCTATTAATGAGCATGAACTACATCCTGGCCTTTAATCATTGATATCATTTCATATACACTTTTTCATTATCCTCATCTCTCTTTTGCTCTTACGAACATCTGTTCTGCAGACACACTCTTTGGAATCGAGTGTATACATGGCAACTTTCCCCATCTCTGAGCCACGGAGCTAAATTTCCTATGCACCTTCAAGCATTAAATTGAAAATTAAGCTAAATGTACCATATTTTGTTATAATTACAGTTCAGAAAAAAAATCCCTGTTAATTAGGTATCCCAGAAAGTTATGTGATCCATATGCGATGGAGGAATTTATAGTCCTCAGTAATAAAGTTTGCTAATAAAGGGATAGTGATGAGTGAAAGGGACAAATGTAAATTAACATTCCCCCAAATAAATCAAACAGTTTTGAAAACTGGGCCATTCATGGCAACCACATGCAACCAGCAATAATTGCCAGTTTTAAAGTGTCTGATTTTAGTTTCCTTAAAAAAATTTTTTAAAAACAAATAGACATGAAGTTTAATATTCTGGTATCACTTAACAGTCACAGGGCTTCTGAGACTGCCATGTTATAACCAGAAATTATTCTAATTATTCTTTATAGAGTCTTGGGCCATAGCCTAGATAGTGATGGAAATTAGTGAGTTTTACCCAGAGAAGGTCTCTTCCTTTGAGGAACGTACTCACTACAACTGTCTGCACCGGACAAGGTGCATTGGGAACGGTCTCCTCTCACTGACCCGGAAGAGTCCCGTGGTTGATATCGATGATTGACGTCAGGCTTAAAGGGTGTTCTCTGGGCAAGGGCCTGCCCTGAGCTCTTTACATACATCAATTCTTTTCATTCTCACAGTCTTCAGAGGAAGTCTATTACCTAAGAGTTTTTTCACTTGTAAGTATAAAAAATACAAACTATAAATAACTTAAGGGATAGAGATACGAACCGTCTGTAGAGGTAAAACCTCTAAAGGCAGAGCAGTGTCAAGATCGGTAAATGTATCATTTGACACCGTGAAGAACCTGCGTGGTTCGTCCTTTGCTCACTTGTTCTCAGCGTGACTTTGTCTCAGGCTGGTGCCCTTCAGGGTCACAGGATGACTGCCTCAATTTCAAGGGGTGCGTTCTTTGTGTCAACCGCCAGCGGAAGCAGAGGGGACTTGCTATTTTCTGTGTCTCATCTGTTTACAGCCATCTTTTGCCTTTTTCAGAAGACTTTTGTGGTAGTTGGGGAGCAGATGTAGAGTAGGCAACCAGTCAATCCCATCTAGTCCAGGTAGATGATACCATTATCCCCATTTTACAGACAAGAAAACTGAAGCTGAGGAAGGTTGAGTGATGTACACAGCATTTCTCCGCTCATAAGTGGTGAAGCTGGGGTTTAAGTTGGTGAACGGAGACGGTTTGATGTTATAGCACATGTTCTTATCCACTGCACTGAACTGCCTGGCCATGGGAAATACCTTTCTAACTTTGGGGACTTGGAGTCAGTTTAGGTGAAAGAAATAGGTAAAAATTGTTTTTGATTTTTCTTATCTTTATTCTTTCCCTTAGAAATGCCTCTTTTTCTCCCCAGAATCCTGTCCTGGATCCCATGGGCTGATGGGAAAGGATAGGATTCTGGGACAGTCTATGGGATACACAATGAACTTGGCCTTAGAGTGAGGAATAGTTTCCCAGAGGAAGTGAGTTATGTTACCTCTATTGGGATATAAAGAGCAAGAAAGATTAACCATGTAAAATAAATAAGTCCTGGGGATGTATTATGTGGCATGGTGACTATTGTTAGTAAAATTGCATTGATATTTAAAATTTACTAACAGAGTAAATCTTAAAAGTTCTCATCACAAAAAAATACTGTGACTATGTTGGGTGATGGAAGTTAACTAGACTCGTGGTGATCATTTCATCATATATACATACACCAAATCATTATCTTGTATACCCAAAACTAATATAATATTATAGATCAATTGTATCTTACAGAAAAAGAGAGATTACCCAGGCAAAAATGTGTGTGCATGTATGTGTGTTTCAGACACAGACAGCAGCATATGAATTTGAGAGAAGGGGGTGCAGTTGGAAAACTGAAAGTCATCCAGAATAACCTGTGTCAAGCCCAAGGGGTGGTGTTTTTGAGAGAGAAGGCTCTGGGGGTAAAAAGAAGTGAACCATTAAAGGCATTATGAAGCATATTAAGGAAGTTGAACGATATTCTGAGATGAGTGGGAAGTGAGTAAGGATTTTTGGCAGAAGAGGGACTTGATTAAAATAAAATTTTAGCAGGATCTCTCTGACTGTAGGGTGAAGAGTGGATTCCTGTAATAGTAACACTGTGCTGACAAGTCTAAATGAAGTGGAGGAGGGAGACCACTATCTGGCGGACTCAATCGATCCCCTTCCCAGCATCACCTGGGGCCTCCCTATGGCTGACTTGTTGGTTGACTCACGAGCCATTCCCAATTCCTTTCTTCTTTATCCACATCCCACTTCAGAGACAAAAAATCCAGATACTTGCTTTCCCAGCCACTCATCTAGGGGTGGTTATGTAATCCCATTTGGCAAAGGGCGGAAAAGAGTTTAACTTTTTGATAATAAGAGAGACACATTAGGAGGTTCACCCGATGGCTGGAGCCGTCTTTTGACCATGAGGTGACATGCTTGCAGGAGGATGAGGGCTTGGATCCCTGATGACATCACGAATTTTCCGAACCAGTGGGGCCCAGCTGCCTCCAAACGTCTTATTCAGCAAGTGATAATCCTGTCTGTGGATTAAGCCAGCATTGGTGATCTTTGCCGATACCCACAGCAGAAAGCATTCCTGGGAAAGTGGCTAGCATTAATCTAATCCAGCGCTTTTCAACCAGTGTGCTGCAAGAATTTTTAAAACATGTAATACATGACTATTTATTCGGGGGCACTGACCTCTTTTCCCTTAAACTGTCAAATATAAAAAAGAAATAACAATAACCAACACATCAATAGCTTTCCAGTGTGAATGAATCAAAATTGTGCCTATTTTTATCATATTGGTATAATATATTTTGGGTATGCCATAGAATTTTAGTACCATATTTTTTGAACTATAAGACACACCTAGGTTTTAGAGGAGGAAAATAGGGAAAAAAAATTTGAAGCAAAAAATGTGATAAAATATTTAATAACATAAATAACATAATATTTCACCAATGTAAATGTAAACAAAACTCAGGTAAGCTATATTTGGACTATAAGATGCACCCCCATTTTCCTCCCAAATTTTTTGGGAAAAAGTGCATCTTATAGTCTGAAAAATACGGTAGTTAGTTTGTGAGCCATCATGAAAAAGGTCGAAAATCTCTGATCTGATACAGGAGATTTTTAATTCTCTATTTCATCTGGACTGTGCACACACTGTTTGAATTCTTAAAGCGAGAGAAGGAAGTTTCTAGAGTTCACTTACGGCACCAGCAGGTTGGAAGGCAGAGAGAGTTCTGTGAGGCTTTTGCTGCTGTTGGGATAGAGCGTGCTGGTGCAATGTGGCCCCTGCTTGGCTGGCACAGGGAAACCTGGGGAATTCCTTCAGCTGTGGCTTCAGTTCTTGCTGCCCACTCCTGGCATGGTGTTGGAATGAAGTCTACTTTGGCCTGTGACTAGGTCTTGGGCACTGAAAGCAATAGCAGAGAGGATCAGGATGATTTTTTTAAAAAAAGTACCTTGAGGTTTTAATAAGGCTTCATGTTTGGAGAAAAATATTACTTACAACATGCTTTTCCTTAAAGCAATTTATGTTAATAGAAAAGTGTCCTAAAGAAAAATTAAACACAGCAGTGGGGCATGTTATATTTTTCTCAAACAGACATGGCACTTTTATTGGAATTCTAATGAAATATATAACCATAAAAACGCTCTCCCTGCCCCTCACCCCCTCCACGGAAACATGGCCGACGGTCGTCACATGTAGAGTGCCCAAGCCAAGTCCACTGATTAATGTGTTGTCTGATGTCTGCCATCACCTGACAGAATAAAGCTAATCCAAATTGACTGCATGCCACGTTTTTACGACATGGAGCTATTGAAGAGAACAGGAATAATTAACTGGAAATGTGATGGAGGGAGCGCTCGCTGAGCTTGGTCTGTCGCAGAGTGTAACACCTGATATGGCTTCCCTGAGCACCAGCCCCGCTGCAATAACACTTGTTATGCTACTTTTTGAAGAAATGGGTGACTCAAGTCGTCCATCAGTGCAATTCATTCTGAAGAGAGCATGACAGCTGTGGCAGGGACAAAACAGAGGTGCCTTGTTCCACGGAGTGACACTAATTACGGGCAAGGGCTTTGCAAACACGCCTCCCTGCTCGGGGGAAGTGAACAACATGCCGTAAAGCACCGGCATAACCAAAATGACGTCTATAAATAAATAGAAAATAACTGGCACTTTTCTAATTGAATGCAGATAGGTAAATAAATCAGGGGGCACTTAAGCCCATTTAGATACAATGAGTCATTTTCTACTCCTTGACAAAGTGGAAAAGGCAACTGGTTCTTGAAGTTTGCCCAAATGTGGCATGTTGGAAAGAAGGCTTTCCACCCATGTAGCGGCTATCTCCGTGAGAAGCGTGTATATATTATAGCACACATATGGGTGTACATACGTGGATTTGTGTGCAAGGCTCCCTCCACTTAGAAGTAGACTGTATTTTATGACCATTTTTTTTGCGCGGGGCAATGGTTTGGCATTCTGGCATTTAACCAGAGAAGAAGTGATAAACATGTGCATTATTCACCGAGGCTGGCCCGCCAGGTATGAGCTGGATTAGAGAACAAATAAACGCAAGGGGCAATCAGTAGGCTTGCAGGGTTAATCTACACTCGCCTGTTGTCTTTGTTGGGCTGTAAGTAAGAGAAAATCCAGAATAATAGCTTGGACAAGACAGAAGTCCCTTTCCGGCTCATGTACAAGTACAGGCAGATGGTTGAGGGCCGCTCTGGTGCTCGTGGATGCGGGGGCCAAGCTCTCTCTACGGCGCTACTTCACCATGGCGGGTCCAGTCCTCAGGGTGAGCACTGTGTTTCAGCAAAAGGGTGGAGAAGACTTGACAAAGGTCCTGTTGTTTAATTAAGTTCTTGGAAGCTGCCACTTGACCCTTGTCATTGGCCAGAGCTCCGTCCCGTGGCCATATCTAGCTTTTGCAAAGGGGCTGGCGATGTATCTCCACCCTGAAGGTAAAGAATGTTGTTATGGTAAAAAGAGGAACGTGGACATGAGGGGAATATTAGACAGCTCTGTATACTTGTTATGATCGAGGAAAAAAGCGGCTTTGTACAATAAGACACACCTCCCTGGGGCCTAGATCATGCCCATTTGCCTCATTTTCCCCCTCAATCCATCATTAAAACCACAAAAAGAGATACTTGGTGGAGGCCAAGAAGCCATCCTGAATGGAAGAATATTTCTTACTCTCCAGGGCGGGGTAATGAAAAGGCTTCTCCACTTGTTCCTTCTTTCTAAATCTCACTCTTCTGATGTCTGCACTTCCTTCAGCTTGAATCTAGATTCTTGTCTGAAAAGCAACTTCTACTGGGAATAATGTTCAATGTCTATCAGCTTTTCACAATTTAATTCAAATGGGTTTCTGAGTTTTCTATCTTTTTTTTTTTAAAGATTTTATTTTTATTTATTTTTACAGAGAGAGGGGAAGGGAGGGAGAAAGAGAGGGAGCGAAACAGCAATGTATGGTTGCCTCTCACATGGCCCTCTCGGGGACCTGGCCCGCAACCCAGGCATGTGCCCTGACAGGGAATCGAACCGGGACCACTTGGTTCCCAGCACGCGCTCAATCCACTGAGCTACACCAGCCAGGGCTCTTTTTTTTTTTTTTTTTTTGATAGCAGAAGTCTTTACTGGGTAAAAATAAGGTTGGGCCTGCCCATCTAACTCGTGGAGAGGAAGGGAGGTATAAGAAATTAGGTATATAAGTATTTGTATGAATTACTTAGGATTTTGCTATTTGTAGCCATTGGTTAAAAATTCTGTTGATCTGGATTTCTTTTTTAAAGGGCCATTTCCCCCACCCCCCCAGGGTATTTTTTTCATCTAATCAATTTAAAAAATAAAGAAAAAGGATTACCCCAAATTCTTCCTTTCTTTTCCTGCTAATTTTTTCTCTCTCTAGTTTAGAAGATATCGCTTCGTGTGCACGAACGTAGGTCAGTTAGAAAACGCTCTTGCAGGGCAGGGAGTGAATGTGCTGGAGTTATTCTGTGTATGAGAACTAAGTAAATACAGGCTTGTGCGAGGACTTCACTGGGGAAGCACTTGCTGGGAATCGCATTTAGTGCCACTCTATCTAAGTCAGAGCTTTCACTGAAGAACTCTCGGAAGTGGCTGCAGCACCAAATGGAGGAGAGATCCCTAAAGTAAAAGGAGAGAGCATTTTGGAGACTTATGAACTGAAGAGGGTGGGGGAGCAGAATTTAAACTCACATAACTGCATTTGGTCTATGCTGACTGAGAGCAGCACAGGCGGCCAGTGTGGAGGAAAGAACCTGGGTTTGGGGGTTCTGCAGTGAAACGGCTGATAGCGTTCATCGAGCACCTTCTGTATGTCATGCACTATGCTAGGTGTCTTGCATACACACCTTCATTTAGCCGTCACAACAGACCTTGGAAACAGTACACGAATCTAGTTTTACAGATGAAGAAACTGACACTAAAAGAAATCGAAGACTGAGAGTCCAAGTAGGGGCTTAAATATGGTCTCCTGGCTTTCACAGGCTGTCTGCTATTCCATGTTGGGTTACGACCTGAGGGAGGCAGAAAAGAAGAGCCTGTAAGCTGGTCTAGCCTGGGTGTTCTGCTCACATAACCCTCACATCTCCCACACCCATCCCCCTATCGTGACCCTTCACCAAGGCTGGGCCAGCTGCTTTGTCTCCAGGACTGGACATGGCCTCTAGCAGCTGAGTAGGCCAGGGATGATGGTGCACGGCGAGCATCAGGGTCATTCGTGGTTCTTGGATATCCCCGCTTCCTCGCAGATGGGACAAGGCCTGAGAGTGCTAGTGGTTAACCAAGGCGTGTTGTTTTCTTTTTAGGCATTGTCTTGGTTCCCAATTAGCCAGGAGTTTTGTTTTGCCTCGAAGTCACGAACATCCCAGCTGTGAAGGTCTTTCCTTCCCAAACATCTGCAGTCATTCTGCCCTAGGCCATGAGCTCATCTGATCTCTTTCTCCAAGCTGCCTCGCACTTGACCTGGTTTTGTCCATGAGACCTTCAGCAAAAGGCTCAGTGGTAAAGTGGTATTTGTGAGTCAGTCCTCCCTCTGAGTCAGAAATAAAACATGTCACAATGCTACAGGGCCGCCCTGTAATGTGACCCCAAGGCCCCTTCCCCCTTAGTTCTTCTGGGATGCAAACGGACTTGTGATATATATTTGGGGTCTGTTTTTGGTGAGAGTGAGGATAGAACCTCAGAGCAGTCAGACGAATTCATGAATCCATTTCCCCTTCTTTCTCCCCTCCCTTCCTCCTTCCTTTCTTCCCTTCACTCTGTTTGACTTTCTACTTACTTCAAAATGGTAAAAGCTAATTATTCAAGGAGAATTTATATTTCTCTTTAATATTTGATCAAGGAATTTATTCCTAAGATTCATACTATTGTTTAGTAAAACTGTGGCAGAGTGGAAAAAATACTGGGTTGGAAGGGGAAAGAAAACCTAAACTAAAAACCAAGCAAACCAAAAAGAGATTTTTGAGCGGTGGCTGGACGAATTAAGAGATCTTAGGCAAGCGATAGATGCTATGAAGCTCCACTTCCTTAAAGGAAACGTGAAGACAGCCAACCTGTCTCGCTCTCCCCACAGAAGTGTTCTCAGACACTAGTGGAATAACCTGTGTGCAAATGCTTTGTGAGCTGTGCCACATACACGGTGAGCAGTGTTGGTTCTGGTTTGGGTCGGGTCTAGGAGTAAATGCTTACACGGCGTGACTGGGGAAACTGACTTCTCCCGGTTGTTCTCAACCCGGGGGCAATTTTGTCCTGCCCTAGGGATATTGACAATGTTTGGGGACATTTCTGGTTGCCACAGTCGGGAGGTGCAGTGCTACCAGCATCCAGTGGGTAGAGGCCAGGGGTGCTGCGTTACCATCCCGCAACGCACAGGACAGCTCCAACCATAAAGGATTGTCTGGTTCCAATGTCAGCTGCTCCAAGGTTAAAAACAAGCAAACATCTGCTTTACCTTAATAAACCTCAGGGTTTTTTTGTTTTTTTGTTTTTTCATCTTAAAGCAAGACAGAAATAATAGCAATAACTCCATTGCACAGAGCTGTGCTGGTTGAAGAGAGTAGCACAACCAAATCATAGTCCAGTGCCTAGCACGTGTTAAGTGCTCACAGAAGCCTATTTTGTGCTCAGCGTTCGTTCCTTTAGCTGCTCTCCCAGAGTCCTTTCCACTTGTTTGCAATCCTGAATTATCAATCCTTCCTAAATTTGCATTAGTAAATATTCATCTGGATTTGGCTGTCTAGCAGTCATTCTCTCTCTTCTAGAACATCAGTTTTCTTCTGAGAATTTCTGGACCCCAATTATGTGACGGCTTGGTGAGAACATAAATCCAGATGCTTCTCTGTAAGGAAGCAAAAGGGGGCACCTTTTTCCTCTCCCTACCTTCACGCAACTTGACCTTGGCCAATCTGTCTCTTCCAGGATGTTGACGCTTGATTGTCAGAAAAAGTGATACAAACATGCAGCAGCATGCTGGCCTTAGGGTCTGTGCTGCTCCTAGTATGTCTGCTTCTGCAGTCCACAGAGCCCCTGGGCTTCTGCCTTCTCACTGCTTGTTCATCAGGCTCTGGTGGACTCAGTAGGGTTCCCACGGGCTTCTAATACATTCCCAGAGTTGTTTCTGTTGGTGGCGCACGAAACTCATGACCGATGGCTTACTGTCAGTGACCCAATAAACAGAACCACAGGACTGTGTGTGTTGTGTCTGTTGGGGGAGGAGATGGGAGCGGGGCATGGATTGGCAGCCTGGATGGTAGTGAAATAAGGAAGAGCTTCCAAATGTATTTCCTCAGTAACACTGCAGCAATATTCAGTTCCAAGTTTTACAGCTCACAGTCCTTATCAAAGTAAATGCTGAATCTTCCTCCTCTAGCCAAGTCCTTATCAATAAACATAAATCAGCAAAGTGTTTTAGTTCTGTCCTGTGGTGAACCCTTTACATTTGGCTAATAGAATTCGGCAACAGTATGACTTAAAATATTGATTTAGGCAAATTCTCAGAAGTACATGGTATATTTATTGTAAAATACACATTTGAAACTATCCTTCCCCCCCCCTTATCTTCTGTGTTCGCCAGACTGTATATTAATATGTGTATAGAATAGAAACTTACATTTTTGTGTCCATCTGGGAGTAGTCCAGCCAAGCAGTGACATTGGCTAGTGACTAGCACAAGGGAGAACAATTGGCACATTCACTAACTGTTGTTTTTCTGGGTTACAAGTGTGACTGCTTGGAGAAAATATCTGATGAGCTTCTCTGGTTTTTGAAATAATAACTTAATAACAAATCACACTTGTTTAGTGGTTTAAAGTTTGTCAAGCAGTTTTAAGTTGACAAAGAATATTGTGCCTATATCTTTTCTCATTGTAAATATAACCTGTGAAATTGAAGTGTGTGTAAAATTTAAGAAACTTCTATTTTCTAAGGGTACAAAGATAATAATTGAAATAGAAATTCAGAGTAGCAATTCTTTTTTTTAAAGGTTTTATCTTTATTTATTTTTGGAAAGAGGGGCAGTGAGGGGGAAAGGGAGAGAAACATTAATGTGTGGTTGCCTCTCGAGCACCCCACAATGGGGACATGGCCTGCAACCCAGGCATGTGCCCTGACTGGGAATCGAACCAGCGACCCTTTGGTTCATAGGCCAGCATGCAATCCACTGAGCCACAGCCCCCAGGGCCAGAGTAACAATTCTTGAATCTGTCAGTTATCCTCAACGGACAGAACTAGCAATTATGCCAAGTTTAGGTTAGACAGCGTGATCCATAGTTAATATGCATTTGTAAAGTCAAGTTATGTATTTACCAGTGTTCATGGTGGTAGTTACCATCTGCATGATTATTGAGTAGAGGCATAAGAAATAAAACCGGATACACAAGATTTGCAAATGTTTTGCAAATAAAGTTATTAAACCTCTGATGAGAACAGTTAAAACTTCAACACTTCTGAGGCTCAAGGTTTTTCATCTATAAATTGGGATTATAATAGTAACTGTTTCACTGGTTGTTTTAATGATAAAATTAGATCATGCGTATACAGAGTTTTAATATTATTATTTGAAGAATTCAGTTATAGACAAAGATTTTATAATTTCTAATGCTGGGGTGGGGAGAAAACATTTTGTTTTCGAAGTTAATATGCTGCCTAGGATAAAATCAGCTAAGCACTAGGAGCAGTCACTCTGTGTCACTTTGGGTCAATTAAAAGAGGAAACGTGTCATGAATGACATCTCTAGAGTAGTCACATATTTCAGAGCAAAATCCAGGACTGGAAAGACCTTGGTCTTTTCCATTATTAGTGACATGATGAGGACTTTTCACTCTCCATTTCTCTCTTGTCTCTCTCCCCTTACCCAATGTGGCAACATACAGCACACATTTCGGTGTTGGGACGTGAAGAAGGCAGACACCTAATTCTTCTTGAATCAGCTTGGATGCAGTCAAAGGACATTGGCTATGACCTAAGTTTGGGCTCCTGACCCCAAAAGGAGTGTGACTGATGCCTGAGGACTTAGTCCCATGGCTGTGAACGTGTCCTTCCCCTGCTGAATTCCTGTCCATTCTTTGCAGCCCATCCCGCGTAGCCTCTTTTCCATGC